>JAOUZG010033669.1:21386-37235 GCA_026289955.1 Argiope argentata
CTATGTTATATTTTACAACATTGTAAAAAAATGCCATTGCAGTTTTTGTCATGTGCAATAATCTAATCTGCATTAAGCTGGACACCGATGTCTGTTAGAAGTTTTGATTGATATACAACTTAGATTCTTCAATTTAAAAAAATTTCTCGTAGTTCTTATTGAATCGCATTTCTTTATTCACACATCAAATATAATTTTATGTGCAAACAATGGAAACTTGGAATTTTTTTCAAGTCAGTACATTTATTGTTTGAATTAAGTGCTCATCTTATGTTGATAATACTTTATAAACAACTCTTCTTTTTATCATGTGAGAACATGTTGTTTTGGTTATGAGATTTTGTGGTGTGTCCAAAAAAACTTAAGCAAGAAATATTTATTTTTTCATTTATAGATAGCAAATTACCTGACCCATGACATTTGAGGTTTGTTTTGCCAGTATTGTTTGAAATATTTAATCAAAGTAGTTTTTCATCCCTGTGAATATTTGTATGATTTTGTGGAAATCATAAACCAAATGGAAGAAAATGATGTTATCTTCCATTTGGTTTATGATTTCTTACTTTTAAATAATTAATCTCACACTCAGAAAGTTATCAGGGTTTTTTTATTACTATTTTTTATTGTTAATTATTGCACTTTTTTAAAACACGACTCATATTTATTCTTTTATGATATTATAAGCACATTCTTACTAATTGTAATTCTCAAAATACTGTAAATATTAGAATATAATTTTAATATCAATCTGTTTTATGTTCATTAGATTTTACCAAATATACAATAGCTTCCAGTAATAGTGACCTGTTCATCAAAATTATTATTATTATTGTTCAATTGGTCGAGATCCAAAACTTTGTTTGCCAGCTAGAAAAATATCAAAATGAAAGTTTTAAAAAATTATCATTGGAGAGAAAAAAAGAAAAGTCTCATGATTGTTTTAAAACGGTTTACACTGGTTAATGACTTAAATTAATTAAGACAAATAATCACTTAAAAAAAATAAAGTTCTCACATGATAACATGAAATTTGTGACTGTAGATTTCATTTTAATTTTTGTATGCTTTATTTCGGTATTTTTCTCTTTAACTTGATTGTAAACTTTGAATTTAATAACCAGTTAGATACTGAGAGGCATATTGTCAGTAAATAAATTAACTTTGTTGAGTTATTCTTTTTTTCCATTTATAAAATTTATATAACTTTTAGGTGGAAATTATTACTCATGCTGGACCTCATAGACGCCTTTGGATGGGTCCACAGTTTTCATTTCAAACTTTTCAACATTCATCAAATACCACAGTTCTTTCATCCAACTCATCGGCTCTTCTCTCTCAGAGTCCTGAAACCCACGGTGCTCTCTCTACAGATATTTTCACAGAAGAATTAGAGGTTCAGAGTTTGAGGTAATTTTTCTCACATATCAGATTTCTTTTTAAAAATTCAACTATATGTAATTTTATTTTGATGACTGTTAGTATTATAAATTGTTTTCATTGTAATACTTTATTATAAATTTTAGCTTATTTCAATATGTGAAGTAAAATTAGTGTCTCTTTATTTATTTTTTAGCTTATTATTATGATTATTTGTGATGAATTTCCTTATAAATATGTCAATAAATATTCTATTGTGCTATTGATCTCCTTTTCTTTCATTTTTGCTTTCTTTTCTGACATGTTTATTTGTGAAAATATAAAATTCATTATGAACAAAGGATACTTCTAGTTACTTTATTAATAAATTTTAAAGCAACTTTTAATACCATGAAGAATTATTCATAATTTGTAAATTTCATTTTTGTATTACATTCTTTATCTTATTGACTGACCTAAATGTATATGAGCATCAAAACAAACCAATGCTATAAAACATATTTTATACTGTAAAAAAAGCCTTTAATTTTAAGGGTGTGATACCCTTCTCTTCTCTACATAGTAAAAGATTTAAATATAAGTTATATCTTTGTTTACCTTTGGCTACCAGCTGGTTCACCAGGGATATTGATTTTACTTAATTTAGAATAACACTTACATCCATGATACCATCAAATTATGAGACACTAAAATTTTATTATTTTATTGGTTTTGCACATCCTTTACTCATTGTTTATTTGAATGTAATGGAAGAATCATCCCATTACATAGTAGCTTAACAAAAAAGATACTTGTGCAGTTCATCTGTCTTCTAAATTTTGAAGTATCGGACTTTCGCCTTTTTATTTAGAACAGATTAACAAAACTCTTGTAAATTACTCAGATTTTAAGTAGGATATTTCTACTTTAGCTAACAAAAATGTAGGAAAATTGTGTAATTAAATATTTTATGAAACATTGAAAATTGTTTCAATTTCTGATATCAGAGTAATCTGTAATTGAAAGTTAAAAATAAAAAACATTCTGAAAATTTGGGGAACATTTGTTGGACATTTAAATTAAAATAAATAAAAAAAGACAATTTTGAAATTGTGTAAAATGTATTAATTTGCAATAATGTTTTTTTTTTTGAAGTTATTGAAATTTTTTTTCCCTTCCATGAAAAAATTTTAGCTTAATTTAGCTTTCCTAGTTTTTAAAAATTTTAATTGTTCCATGGTCCACATTTTTTTCCCTAACGATGCATATGTGACAAATTTTGTAATGGTAGATCAAATCTTCTTTCCTTTACAGTGCCAATATAACATGCATATTGATCTTTATTCTTTACAGATATTTCAAATTACTATCCATAAGTTAATATTTGACCACCACAATAGTATAAAAGTGCATGTTAAATCCATTCCACGCATCATTTAGCATAACTGTCAATTGTTCAACTAAACTTGATAATTATATCAATTTAAAAAGGAAATTTATCCATTTTATTAGTTACAAGAATGCAGCTTTGAAGACGAGACAAATCTAATTTAGTAATTTGGGAGGTGTCAATATTGTTATATTTATTTCAACTTTATTATTTCCTTTGACTTTCTCGATTTCATGCTTTTCCGTTCTTAATGAATATGGCCATCTATCCAATGTTAGAAACTGATATTAGCTTATTAGTGAGTTAGAATAATGAAGTTTTGAGCACAGGTTTTTTTTTAAATCAGGATTTAGTTGTGAATAAATTTCTGAATACTTCTTAATAATTTATTCCATTTTTTAACTTAAATAAAAGGCAAACATTTACTGGAATTTGAAAGCAATTATAAAGTGTAAATTCTAAATTAGTAACATTGAATTTGAAAATGTATATTTTATGCTTGCCAGTTTGTTAAAGCATACAGAATGAATATTCAATTATAACCATGTCATTGTAAATTGAAAGTTCTTTGAAAATTTGGAGAATTAAATAATAAAAAAATTGCGTGAAACAGTTTTTTTAAGTAAATAAGCATAAAAATGTTTTTTATTTGCATTATTTCCAACTGTTTCAAAAAATTTTATGTGGGAATTGTAATTTTTCCATTAGTACAAATAAGTGTTCATTCTGTAGTATTTTATGTGACACCTTTCAATGAACATTTTATAGTGACTCATATTTACATGACTGCAATGTTTACTTCTTTTAAAGTAATTTTAATCACAATAACTAATTAAAATTTCATTAGTTAGATTAAATTGAAAAAAGAAATCTTAATGAAATTTGAATTCAGTAGTAATTATCTGTATTAACTTTCCATGCATTCAATGCTCATTCCTATATGCATCTATATTTCTATAAAAATTATTTTTTTAAAAATCATACAGTATCATATTAATTCTTCAAATGGCCCATTATTTATCTAATAACCTTCAGATTTAAGATTATTTGTACTTGACATTTTTATAGTCTAAGGAATCTTCATCTAAACTTGACAATTTGATCAAAATAGGGAAAAAAAATATTAATTAGAGACTTTAAACATGTATACGAAAAATGACAAACACTTGTTTAACTGCTTAATTAAAAATACTTCACTGCTTGTGATTTATATAAAATGTTGTGATAAGTGATATACATAAAAATATCTCATATTTTAACAAAGATTTAGGGATAGCATTCTTTTCTATAAAATTTCGTATGTTTAATAACAAATGAAAATTAGTTAGAAAATTACTGAAGTTTTTATGAGTTTTTTCCCTTGATAATTAAGTGCATATTATGTGATAATTTTTTTCACCTTTTTAAAATCCAAAAAATAACACCAGTTCTATTTCTGAGAAATGTTTTCTAATTTAATAAATTTGTGGTTTTCATAAATTTAAATGGCATTTGTTAATAAAGCCATTTTTTATTTTAAATTCAACTTCTTTTCTTTTCTTGTAAAACTTTTTTTTGTTTATCTGCTTTTTTGCCAATATTTAAGTTATGATTATATTTTTAAAAAATTAGTTTTGTATTGTTACGGTAACAGAATCATATTTTTAGACAGATATAATATATATATGTGTGTGTATGTGTGCTGTATGATGTTAAATTTTTGTATGATACTAAGATTTATAATGTTTTTAATAGACCTGCGAGATCGAATCCTGTCGCAATGCCTGGAAGTCATCAAGCAGCTTCTGGTTCACCAGGTTCTCTTCTGTTTATAGAAGCTAGCTCTGGTATGCACTTTTGCTGAATACAGAATTTAAATATCCTTAAAAACAATAGGCGTATGTGATATAACGAAATATTCTTTTGTATCAGATTTTTGTAATTGTGGTTACTCATTATTGTCTTCTTAATAAATAGTGAGCTAATATGACCAGACATTTTTATAGGTATTCAAGTTGTATAGGTATTTCTTGATCCGGTTATTATTATGGCCTGGTTTACTGAATAATTTTCGATTATACCAAGAATTCCATAATGTGTCTACTTATTTTTCAGATTATTCCAATAATCAATCTTTTATATATAAGATGCCAAGATTTTATCTAAATGATTACATTACTGGGATTTTTTTTAAGGATTTTGATGCTCTACCAAGATAGTGAATCTACTTGATTGTTAACAATTTATGCCAAGATTACTAATATTGTGTGACCAAACACCAAGTTGGTGAAGGTTTGCACTATTTTTGACAGTTTATCGCAGTTGTTAAAGAAAACAACAAAAACAGTACCTGTGCTTTTTGAAACTGTAATAACTTCACATGTTGGTTGCTACTTTTCATACTCACATATACACTAAAAAAAAAGGAGAAGAAAATTAAATTCTGCTATGTATATTTCAATGTATCAAGTCAGAACATAATTTCTTGAATGGCTAAATACCACATGCTCGTGAGAGTTAAATTATATTTTTATTTATTTTAATCGCTTCATTGAATGAGTCACTTTAGTATTGCAAATGATCCAAAAAACTTTGTCTCGCATTTATTGTTTAAAAGAATATCACATTTCCTATTCATTTCATATAATCACGTGTGCAAAATGCCATTTTTCTAGGTTTTATTTGCTGTAGTCATTAACTTATTTTTTTAATCAGAGCTTTTATAAATGGGATGGCATCACGTTTTTAAAAGCTGATTTTTTGAGATTCTCGTACAGATAATAAAATTTTTATTTTTCACCTATGGATTTTTGTTGACGCCAAAAAACCACATTCCCAAAACAATATCATGTTTTGACATGATAAAAACATGCATCAGAAATTATGCTGTTATTATTTTGAAATACTTTGATAAAATGAAATTTGATATTAAACTTATTGTTTTCCTAATTTGCCTGATGATATATTTTTCATTTGAATTTTTGCTTCTCAGTGAAAATGTGTAAATGATAGATTTGAATTATTTTTAAATAACTAAAACATTTTTAGATTGAAACAAATAGTATATTTCGATTTCAGGAAGTTTTGAACAATTACCTAGTATGCTGGAAGTGTGTGGGAGTTGGCCTGAAAATTGTCCAAGTATGAATGTGAACAAAGGGAAAGAAGAACAACTTAAAGAGAGCTTAGCTGATGCCATGATAGAAGATCCTTTTGATTCCTTGAGAAGTGAGGGAAGCTCTGAAGCTAGAAGTATGTTAGCTCTTTTTTAAGGATTGAAAATTCTGTTGAAGTATAAAATATATATTTATGTATATACACTTTTCATATTTATTCATTTATTTTCCATTCCTTTATTCAATATGTAAAAAATATTCTTGCAGGATTATCAGTTTTTAATTTAACATCAAAATAAAAAAAAACATAGCTGAAGAGTTTTTAGGTCTCCCATTCTTCTTGGTTATGTACTCATATCTGTTGTTCTTTTTAATTTTTGTACCTTGCCTTGTCACTTTAATTAGGAATTGTTTCCCTAAAAGAAAGTGAAAAACGTGAAGAGATAATTCCTTCTTTTGACTCATAATATCTAAAATGAAATTTGATTGAACAGTTGTTATAAGGTTGCTTGCTTGTTTTTTTTTTTTAATTTAAATTCACTTTGATTTTGAATTTCAGATTAATAAGTAAATTATTTTGTTATAGTAAATTTAAACTCTGTGACATTAGCTTTAAAAGTGGGTAAACCTTACTTTTTAATTTGTAATAGTCTCTGTTGATTGGAAAATATGTTCTTAGTAATTCTGGGACAAGGGAAGAGAATCCATTCAGGACAAAATACTAGGGCACTTATGGAAATTTGAAATGAACTATCACAAGAAAACATATAAATAACACCATACCTTGATTGCCATCACTTTTTATTCTTACTAACATACATCTGACACCGGGGGCAAAAATAGTGATAATAATAATGTGTTAAGTGCTATTTATTTTTTCTTTACCACTTCTGTGGAATTTTAAGATTATATTCTTAAAAATATGAGTTAGCTACAATGGAATTGACCATGAAACCAATATGGTCATAATAGTCTTAAAGATTTATAACAAATGACTTCTTTACAAAAAGTTGCGACCAAAAGTGTTTCATATCTTTTTAACCATATGTGAAATTTTTAGGCCAAATAAAAAAAATCTTGTAATTACCAAAGAAATTCTAGTAATTAATTTGCAAAATATATTGAAATGAGTAGTTAAACTATTTGTTTTACTTTTGCTTTGAGAGCACATCCTAAATAAAAATTATGAATATTTATTTTATTAAATTAAAGTTCAGAAAATTTAAATACTTTATTTTTTAGATTTTCAAGGGAGTTATGAGGAGCTGAGTTCAAGTAGTTCCCACTCAGGATCTGTGAGTCATGGATTTGAAGTTGGTGCATGCCCTCAAAGTTGCATGGATCATACTTTAGTTTTTCCTTCAAGTAGAGGATCACCAGATTCTTCATAATATTTTACCCCACCTACATGTGAGTATAAGTTTAGGCATCTGTAAAATCAGCATCAAATTCACCTAATAATCATACTGATTTGCCAGTTTTTAAAAAGTATAGGTTGAAATATTTTTAAAATAAAAATATGAAGCTTTTTTTGAAATTAAAGTATTATCATTCAGAAGTGTTCTTTGTAATTTTTTAGCATATTTTATGATTTAATTAAATGATATGAGTATGGTTTTTTTTAAAAAAATACCTTTAAAAAAAGGAATTGAATTTATTTATAAATTCTTCCATGCTCTTTGTTTTATATCTTTTTAAATGAATCTATTTTCTAAATGGATTTTTACTAAACATTTTGAGTTTTTAGTAAAAATCCATTTTGCATCATTTTAAATCCAAATCAACATGTCTTAAAAGTTTTTTAATTCTTAATAGTTTTTCAAATTTGAAAAGTAGAATTCTGTGTAAAAGAAATAGATTTTATTACTTTGATTGATATACTAAAATATGTTTAAAAATTAACTATGCTGATAAGATATTAACAAATAACAATTAAAGTTAAATTGAAAATCCATTTCTGAACATTTTTATGCAATATATGAATTATATATATATATTATTTTTAATGATGCGAATTATTTGCATTTCCTTTTAATTGTTATTTTTTGATTAAAGTAGCTGCTGTTAAAAAAATTTAACAAAATTCTGATAATAGGTCGTATTTATGGTTATGGCCTAAACTGAATTAAGTATTTGGTATAAATCATTTGAAATTTGAAAAGATTTCTAGTAATTAAATATCACTAAATTTTGTAACCTGGATAAAAAGTTCCATTTTTTTTCTATAAATATACGTTAAAATCAAAGAATTGTAAAGATTAAATATATATCATCAACAATAGTAGAACAATAAAAAACAATTTATCAAATTTCAGCATTTTCTTAATTAAATTTTATCTTTCTCCAGATTGATTAGTTTTTTTTATGTATTAATTCTAAGATATTTTTTATTTCAAGAAATTTTTTATGACATTTTTTGTATAAATAATTTTTTTTATATAAATTAATATTATATTTCATTTAATCATATTTATTTTACTTCTCAGTGTTTATATTTGGTCATTATTTTATTAAGTTCAGCTTCTTTTTCTTTCCACCTTCCAAACCTGTGTCATATCTGTAAAAGTGTCACAAAAAATAAATACCTGTTATTGCTACAATTGTTGATGCATAGTCATTCTGTGACATAGCTATATTTTTATACTATCTCATTTTTTAAAATATTAACTCTATTCTTTTTTATAGAGACAAATATGCCATCTATGATGATTGCTTATTCTCAAGTAACACTAAACTGCTAAACAACGAGGTACTTCACCCTGCTTTTTGGACTTCCAGCGAAAAATTCGTAACACAATATTTGGGGTCCACTTAAACATTTTTGCTCAAAAAGATAATGAGTACCTTTTTTAATGCATTTCCATTGTACACTGATTTTACTAATAGGTTTTGCTCTTGCTTGTAAAGACTAAAATAACCACAATGAAATATATTTTTAATTTATATTCTTCTAAGGTGAAATATTTATATGTCTCAATCTTTTGTATATATAGCACCTGTGTATTTGCTCTAATGCTGTTGAACTTGTGATCAAAAACTGGCATTTTTTATCAAAATGTTTTAGCTTTTTATCACTTGTATTGTTACATATATATTAAGTACAATTTGGACTGAGTCCAAATTTTGGAAAAACATTTCAGTTTTTATTTGAAATAGAATTTAATTCATTGTTATTATTTGTTTGTTTTTATGACTGAGTACTTGTGAGTTTGATTACTTATGTGATTTTTGTTGTTTTTGTTAGAAGTGTCACCTTTTATTTCATAAACTATTTTAGTGGTACTGACTTGATACTTTGCATCAGAGATGCAAAACTATCAGGTTCTCAAAACTGATGATGAGATATCTCCTCAATTGTGTTTGTTTTCAATTTGGAGCTATTGTATTGAACTGATACTTTGTATCCAGTTCTATCCAAAAAAAAGTCTGCCATTATACTTCAACTTCCTTATTAAAATATGTTATGTTTTTTTTAAACTACCTTTATTATTATTTCTTATTATAAGTTGGAAAAATAGTAGGCAATAAAAAAAATTTCCTAATACATTTTCTTGCTATGCTTTTTAAGCATTCAAAATTAAGGAGATTTTCCACGAGAATAAAAGAGTTTTCATTTTATCTCGTTCTATTTATTATTATTTGATAGAAATATGTAACTCAAATAGTGCAGTTAGTGTTAGCAAAATATATTTAAAAAGACGTATTTTGTTGTTTTTAAATGTGTCTCTATGACAAAATGCTTTAAAAAGACAAATTAAAAATTTACAACCAAAGCTGTAGGTGAGGAATAATTTGTGTATAAATAAGGCTTTAAATGTAATATTTATTAAAAAATTTTAATAAATATTAACTGAAAAGGGATCAGCTATGGGTTTTGTCAGATATAAAGTATCAGTTGCAATTGAGAATTGGTATCAACTTGTACTTGTTATAGAAAAACTGGTAATCAACCCAATCCTATCATTAATGTTAAATTTTGAAATGCCTGATTAAAATTTTTTAGGTGGATTTAAATCTTTTTCTATAGTGTTTAATAACAATGTTTTATATTTATAAAAATAAAACAATTTTTAAAGGTTTTTAAAATAGGATGCATCTCTTTATGATGTGTTAATTTTACTTATCAATTCTAATAGATTCTTTTAATTCTTATTCTTTTTTTAGCTTATATATTTTTAAAATTCTGATTGAAACATGCTTATAAACAGCCAGTATTATTAAATACTTAAAATATATGCTATTTATTAAATGTATTGATGACTAGGGTTTTAGCTTAATTTATCTTGAACAAAATTTCTTTTCTATTAAAAATAGTATAGTTGATGTTTAGTGTGCATGATGCACCCAATGTATCTGTGATATAACTTGCAGTATAATTTAATTGCAGCATAATATTTCATATGTGCATACATGAATGTGCGGTACTTAATTTCATGTGTCTGAATAAACAGCCTAATCCTCTGCAGATATTGGTCAAAATAAAAGTATATTAAAATTATAATAAATTAGAATTGTGGATTTCAAATATTGCATTTATGTATGCAAATTTGATAGTTAGTTTCACATGTATGTTAAGTAAATAAAATTGTTAATATGGAGGGGTAAAAAAGGTCACGTCAATTTTATTGTTGAACATGGTATTTGAAAATTAACATGATTTTTTATAATTTAATATGTTTAATTAATTCTAATTTACTGATTAGATTAAAATCTTCTGTATGTAAAAATTATTTTAAACTGAACCTTTGTCTAAAAATTATTATTATTTTTTTTTTTCTAAAAACATATACCCATAATGACAAAAGCTAATAACACCACAACAAATATGTGGGTTTCTTTTAAAAATATATCATTCTTGCCTAGTCATTCTAGATTAAACAGTGCATATTATTGATTTGACTTTTATTATTCAGCCCACCGATAACATATATTTACTGCCATTCAAAAATTTATATATATTAAAGTAATTATTACAAATCAATCTGCCATCAGTTGAATGTAAGTTAATTTGAATATTAAGTTAATTTTTTATTAATTTTAACTTAAATATATCAATGATAATCTCATAGTGTTTTGTGTGTTTGTTTAAATATAACTTATTATTAACTCTGAAAATTTCGAACTGATTTATTGTAAGTGATGCACTCAATTCCTATTTAAACTTTACCTTGTTATGTAAAAAACATCTATGTTAAAAGTCTTTTAATTTATATATATATATATATCGAAATCTATTGTTAAATTTTATTTTATTAATATCATGATATTTGCTTTGCATAAATTGTATAATTTTATGTAATTTTTTTTAAATTATTATCTTTAACTTTAGTTCGACATTGTAATATATTTATCGGTTTGTGAATTAATGTAACATAGGTACAGTACAGAAAATCTTTTCATATATTATTTTAAATATTGTAAATTATATTAAAGAAACTTTCTATAAATTTCAAATCTTTCATTATATAATAGATTCTTTTGTGGTATGTACAAATCTTTATTCATTCTAATTACCATTATCTGCTCCATTCATGAGAATTCAAATTTTATCTTGAAATTTCATAAAAAATTTCCATGAATTTGAACAAAGAAAAACTGTACCATGTGCTCATGCCTTTTCAAGTGTCATTCTGTGATAGATGTACGACAAGTACAAATATAAATGTTGATCCAACATTTTGTTTCATGAATAATTTGAACATGGATATCCTTTTTTACAGCTAGTGATTTTCAAAAACATTATTCATAATTTTTTTACTTTCTTATTCTGTAATTTTACATAGGAATTCAATTTTTATTTCTTTATTACTGATTTTCAAATCATATAAAAGCTAGTGACGAAAAACATTTATTTAGTGTATTTAGAAACATTTTTAATTGGTTTCTACAAATGAATGCCCTAATTTCAAATCTTTAATGCTGGTAATCATTGTATTTGTGTGAAGGGTACTTATATCAAAAGTTAATATCATAAGTTACGAATGCAATTCTACTTGTTAAAAATTATAATATAACTAATTATTCAATGAAATGGAGATAGTGTCAGTTCTTATTGACAGAAATCAGAATAATTAAATAAAGTTTGGAAATTGAATGAAAAAGGCATCAAGGAGCTAAAAAAAAGTATGAACTTTATTTCTCTTACTAAATAGACATAAAGGCAGAAAATTGTTAATACTGTGAGATTTACATATAAAAGGAAAATACAGATTATACTTGAAGGTTTAATTATAATCCTGCTACTATTTTTTCAATGATTTTTTTCCAGCCAAATAATTGCAGTTCTGCTGTATCGAAAATGGAGATGAGTAATTTTAATACCTGGAAAGACATGCTGTAAGATAGTCTCGAACAAGAACTGTATTAAACAGAAAATGAAAATTTGTAGTGTTTATAAAAACTTTTGGATACTTGGATTAAAATATTTTTATGTACCATATCTTTAATTATTTATGTATCAGATAAGTTCATTTGCTAATTGTTACACATTAAAGTTTTGAAATCAAGGTATTTCATTTGACTCACTCTATAGTTCTAAAAGTGAATTTATCTATATATGACAAGAGATAAATGTCAGTTTTATCTCGTAAATGTATGGTAATTTTTACCAGTAACCACTCTGCAGATTAACTATCAAAGTCTGTTCTTAGAATGGCAATTTGAATAATTTAATGTGTTTGAAGATAGAAAGCAGATATTTAGTAGCCCTTCAAACCATATTACTGTGGTATGCAAAGTGTCCTAGTGCAATTAGATGTTAACTTTACTGCAAATTTTTTTGCCTGATTAAAACAATATGAAGAACTTTTCTTTTAAAGTGTTTAATGCATTAAGTTTTGAATTGTATTTTTCATGAAATTGAATTATAAGATTTTGATTCTGCTTAATTCAAGTGGATTTCTGAGGTAAAAATAAAAACATTCCTTCCATTAAACTACCAAAAAAATTACCAATTAATTATGTACTTATTTAATTAAATTTATCATTAGCATGCAGATTATAATGCCACTAGACTTCATTAAACTTTCTTTCACCTAAATTCAAACCAGAAATCATAGATAAATATATTAGGGGAATGCTGAATGGTAAAACAGAAATGCTTAACTTTTCTTTGTGCTTAACTTTATTGCTGTGTCAATTGATATTTTTTGATAAATACAACAATGAATAGAATAATGTATAATAAATCTTTGGTAAAATTAACAGTCCAATAATTATAAAATAAGATAATATTGTTTCAAATTAATAATTTATAAAAATTCATTGGCTAGCATTGAACTCTTAATATTTCTGCAATTGTTGTCTGCTCCTTCCCCATATGCACATACACAAAGAATTAATATTAACACAGTATTAATATTACAATTGTGCAGATTAAATGAATGTTTATTCACATTAATATGTGTCAATATGATTGCATGTTGAATGTTTAACTACTTGGCGGGTTTTCTTATTTTTTAAAGTTAATAATTACCATTTAAAGCACTGTATTTTAAATGGCTGCAGTCTTCACTTCAGATTTTATTAATATAGCTCCTTTCATCTCTCTCTTCTTCTCATTTTTTTTCTCCGATTGCAAATAACACTTATAATGATAATTGTATTATAAAGGCTTATATCCAAAAAATTTAAAAATAATGTTCTTTCAAAAAAAGGGCTTTTAAACAAGGAAAAAGAAATTATTTTCAAAGAAATAATTGATTGTGGAACAGAAAAAAATATCCATTTAATTTTTTAGAAGTTGAATTCTTTCTTTTTGTATTTTATCTAAAATTTAAGATTTTTTTTTTAATGATTTACATTCTAAGTAGCTAAATTGTTCTAGATTGATTAAAATATTAAGTTTAATAGAAATATTTTTTAAACCATGACTTTTAAATTTTGTTTTTTAACACCTGACAATCTGTATATTCCAAAACATAATTTGTTTTTAAGTATTGATTTGAAGGTGAGATGATGTATGTATTGTGTTGAGGTAAATAAAATGTATTGTTAAAACAAATATATAAATATATATATTAGTAATCATATAGTATAGTTTGAAATGTAGACATATTTAAGGCTATAGTTAGTAAGAGTTTATCTTCATTACTGTTATTTATTAATAATAATTGGGTTTATATTTCATTATTTAACATTTGCATTATTCATTGAGCTATAATAATAAACCATATTTATTATTAAAACTATTATAAGATGAATTTAATTCATCCTTTTTTTAGAAAACTAACATTCTTGTAGATTAAAGATGTAGAAATGTTATCTGTTGCTATACACATATTAACTATTTAATATTTCCTTTGTTTCGAAATTCAGCATTGATTTGCATTTGTTAGTATACTAAGACTTAAATTAATCTTTCCAATTTTTTGTTATTTGACATTTTTATTATCTTTAATTGCTTTTGTTCTTCTAAGGGTCCAATTTTCAAAGAACTAGACATTTCCTCTCACTCTTTCTATGCTCATTCTGTTTTAAAAATACTATTTTTTCACCTGGAAATGATAAAATCCAAACATCGAAGTATCTTGAACTTACTAACGCTACCTGGTTTGGCATTTTCTAGTGCTGTAAATAGCTATAAAAAGTATAGAACAAATTTATAATTGCAATCCTATATAATAGCTTTATCTTATGATATATGAGGTTATAACTTTAGATTTATATTTTATGCTTTAGCTATTACTATTCTAATCTATATTTATTTTTATTAACAAAGTTTGTCATTACTTTTAGTTATTTTTTTTTACTAAAGTGTTAATATGCTCATGTGCTAAATTGTTTTTTTTTTTTTATATGATGACAAAGACATATTCATGGATTAAAATTAATGGAAATTTGTATGTTATAGAAATGCATGTATTTTTTTTTATTTGCACATTTATTGTTGGACAGGGATAGTGAATAATCCAAACATTTTAAAGCTTTTTTAAAATTATGAATTACATATCTTCATAAAAATTTGGAAGAACCCATGAGTATTTGTAATACAAACATTTTATGAACTATCTTAAAGTATTCAGCTTTAAAGAAGAAAATCTTTTTCAAACTCTTTCATGAAATTTTTATATTCGAAAATTTTCACCCTCTTTCCTTATGAAAAATGTAATTTATTTAAAAAATTTATTATTGTAATGGCTTATTATCTGCTTTTCTCTATTGTCTTCCACTACTGAATTTTATTAAGGTGCTTGTATGCAAACATTTCTATATTATCTTACCATATTATTAAATATTAATTTAATTTTTATATAATCCTTTCAGTCCTCTTATTCTATCTTGTACTTAAGATGCAAGTGTATATTTTGTATATAGCCTGCTGTTTGTCCATATTTATACGAGGCAATGTTGTAAAAAAAAAATCTTTTTAATTTGCCAAAATATCTTTGTCCATTCAAACATCCAGTTTGTAGTCATCTTGAATAAATAATGTTTAAAAATTTAAATTGTTTCCTATTTATTTATTAAACAGTCACCTGCATTGACTTTCTGATTGTGTCATATTGAATCTGGTGTGTGTCATTGGATGCTCATAATTCTCTCGGTGAAGTATTTTTTGAGCAGAATATTATAAAAACATTTTCAGAGGTCTTACACTTGTTCTGTTTATTGCACAGGTTACTGTCAAATTGTGAAATCTGGCATTCTTTAGAAGAGCGTGGTTTTTTATAGAATGCCAAAAATTAGTTAACAATGTTTGAAACACGGAACATTTCACATGTTTCCTAGGCATTCTACAGAATTGTAAACCAGTATGAAATGCATCTTTAGTTGATAACGAATCTCAAAATGAGATTAAGGGGTACTTAAATATAAGTATTTTATATATGACAGTATTAAATATATTTTATATGTATATTAATACTGCTATATAATTAAAAACGATTTTAAAAAATAAAATAGAATAAGACAAGTATACTTCAAATAATTTTCAGGCCACAATGTCTGAAATTAGAAATTTGAACCACTTATTGTATGTTTGTGTGTGTGTGTGTATATATAGATATA
>JAOUZG010033669.1:100661-111491 GCA_026289955.1 Argiope argentata
TATATATATATATATATATATATATATATATATATATATATATATATGTACACACACACACATATATATATATATATATATGAATTAACACTCACAATAAAAAATTAACATTTTTAATATATATATATATATATTAAAAATTAACACACATACACACACACGCATATATATATATATATATATATAATTCTTTATAATTTTTTTAAAACGAAATTGTATTAAAATTATAATTGTATCAAATTTTAATTAATAATAATAATATTAATTAAAACTTAATAATAATAATTGTTTTAATTGTATTAAAAATTGTAATTGTAATAAAATTAACATAATTGTATTAATTTCATAATTAATTAAAATATTAATTATTAATTTAATACAATTGTAGTAAAATTGTAATGGATAAGTAAAAGATATTTCAACAGTAATTTTTTCGTTTGATATGGGATACATATTTTGGATGGCGCTCATATTCTCGCCAAATCGGTGCAGCAACCCTGCAACTCGTCTTTCCTACTTCTAAATCAGCGCAGATAGCTCTTGGCTCTGAACAAAACCAAGGCAAAAAACACAAAATTCAAAGTATAGGTTTGGGGTTGAGCTGGATCAACCTAGGGGTCAAATGCTAAGCAAACATCGGCCACCGGAGCAGTGGTAATTACCAGGGGGGAGGTGAGAGCAGGGGGATGGCCCGTCTGTCGACAACTCCCCGAGTTGGTTCCTCGTTAGCGCGGAGATTTTTTCTTCCTCCCCTTTTTGTATTTTACTGCATTTTTTTTTTATTACTAGCGTCCTGAGTTGAATTTTTTTTCTCCCTGTATCTCTCGTATTACCGGGTGTTTAGATTTTGGAGGTCTATTTCTCAGGTAAAATGATTGGTTTTTTCTGGCCAGGAAACAACAGCTCATTCAAAACAACGGATGTTTTGTAAATTTACCTGTTGTTTATATGGAATTGCTTTATCTTTTTTATATTTGCATCTCAAGTATTTTTATAAGTCTGTGAGCTGGTAAGGACGCGTGGGTGTTATCTGTATTTGGGTTTGTTAAGACTCTATTTAAATTTTGCAGTGTCTGTCTTACCAGTTGGGGTATAGAGGACTCTGAACGGTCGAAATTTCCATCCCCTTCTAACTCGTGCAAACGATATTTAACTGTTTATTCTATTATCTGATATTTATATGAATTTTTTAGGTATTATTTTATAAGCGAGTAACCAATACAGAGGGATATTTAATATAAATATTACACGCTAGCCGCCTGACTAGACCAGTTGGTTCGCCGCTTAATGAATTGTTTGTATTTCCTTTCAATTAAACTTTTTAGGCTTAAAGTGATATTAGAAATGTTCTCGGTACTTACGTATTAGACCGTCTTCGCCAACGGTTTAGTATCTCATTGGCGATGATATCAAATTTGACGATAAAGTCGGACGGTCTAATACGTAAGTACCATTTTCTCATAAAAGAAAGAGTTTTCTTAATGGAATCGAGTCCCATGATATCAGAATGTATTATAATCCCAAGTGTCTATGCAATCCATTTCATTCTGCACACCATCTTTTAGGGTAATGTGATTTCACTTCCTAATCCGTCATGCAATCGGGGCAAATGAATCGCAGAATTTTTTCTGGCGCAGTGGCAAAAGAGGAGTCACTGGTTCCGAAAAGATAATCCACAAATGAATCTCCACGGAGTTTCATATTTTCACCTAAATATAAAATGTAGATAAAAAGCTGCAAACAGGGGGAAGGAAAAAAAAGAGGTGGAGGGACTGAAACTATCTTATTCACTTATTCATTTTATTCATTTCAGCTTGAATTCACTTATTTATTTTCAGCTTGAAATTAGCTGCCGTAAACTTCATTTTTTTTTTAAAAAAAATTGTTTTAAACAATTTTCATTCTTGTTCTGTGTAAGTTTATAAATAAAATATTTTTTTTACAATTGTGGTATGGTAATATTTAATACGTATTTTTTTTTCAAATTAATTCCCTTTGTATTGTTTAAAAGCGTTAATACTATTCCCTGTAAAAAAAAACACCCTCATTATTATAATCTTCATCATTCACTACACTGACATCATTATAATTTCTAATAATTTTCAGTACGTCATACTTCGTAGAGTATTTAGGAATAGCAGTGTTCTTATTGACCTTGAGAAAATTAGTTTATTCTATACCATCTTCAACAGTTAATATGGCTTTCAAATGCTGCAATTTTTTTCCCGGGTAGCCAATCTAAAAATTTTGATAGAATTTGGAAAAAAAAAAAACATTGCGACAACAACGACAAAAAAGAAAGAAGATAAAATTAGAAAAGTTTTAGCGAATAAATAATACAAAATTGTCGTTATAAGTAAAAGTTCTATACAAAACGTTCGTAATAAGAGAATTTTGTTAGTTATAAAATATATGATAAATTCTTTTCATTTATGATTTTAAACTAAATATTATTGTGTTCGTCTCAGTATTTATTAACCTCATAGCTATATACTTAAATGACTGTTACTTTGTTCCTTGTCATAATTAATTTGAGCTTAAAGTATTTTCGTTTACAGAAAAAGAGCGATTTATTACACTTGATTGATTAAAAATACCAAGGTTGTTGGGACGTGTTGGGAAATTGTGATGCGGTGATTTTAGACGATCATCAATCAATCAATCTTTCTTGCCATTTTTTTTTTGTCTTCTGTTACTAAGATTTACTAAATGTTGAATATGCTAAACAAAATACTGGATCATTCAAATTTATGCTGTTATACGATAATTTGAAATTAAATGTTCTTTTTCCTCCACCCCCTACTCAATATAGTTTTAATTTGTGGGGAGTAGGAAGATGAGACTGTGAAATTTTGGAAAATCAATTTTTGATTACTTTGAGCATAATGATCAGCATAATGAACAATCTTATTAAATTAATAAAAAATTATAATAATTAAGCATAATGATCAATATTGATCAGCTGCATAATGATTGAGCATCATGATCAATTGCATAAGTGTTGAGCATAATGATCAGTTTTGATCAATTGCATATTAGTTGAGCATAATGATCAATTTTAATCAATTACATAATGATTGAGTATAATGATCAATTTTGATCGATTGCATAATGATTGAGCATAATGATCAATTTTGATCAATTGCATAATGGTTGAGTATAATGATCAATTTTAATCAATTGCATGATAGTGGAGCATAATGACCAATTTTGATCAATTGCATAATGATCGAGCAACATGATCAATTGCATAAGCGTTGAGCATAATGATCAATTTTAATAAATTACATAATGATTGAGTATAAAGATCAATTTTGATCGATTGCATAATGATTGAGCATAATGATCAATTTTGATCAATTGCATAATGGTTGAGCATAATGATCAATTTTGATCGATGGCATAATGATCAATTTTAATCACTTGCATAATGGTTGAGTATAATGATCAATTTTAATCAATTGCATAATGGTGGAGCATAACGATCAATTTTAATCATTTGCATAATGGTTGAGCGTAATTATCAATTTTACTAAATTAGTGCAATTATAACGGTATAATACAAAATACACAGTGTTTAAATCCATATTTTCAAATAAAGCGCGTTACTAATAAATTTTGTAAAACTGAATAATATATAAAAATGCTGATGCAACACTTTGATACCACCTATAAACTAAACATACAGCAGAATCTTGTAAATAATATATATATCACAATGACGAGCAAACATGTTATTGTTGGCAGCGCCCACATTTTACTATGGCCGTTACAATTACCTGATCTATATCTGGGAAATAAGAAGTAACGTATACTAGACTCTTCTATCCACCATGAAGGCATATGGATTTAAACTACAAGGCAGAATGACCGGACCGCCGTAACAGCATCACTGGTGGGAACTGTGGTTGGGTCTTAAAAGCCATCACAAGGCACGGTACAACCCTTCCAGTAGGAAGTACGTAATATCATCGATAGGAGGAGACTACCCTTACCTATTAGTGTTCCTCCAGGGTGGTAAGATCTAACCACCAAGCCGGAAGCATCTCATCCTCATTTCGAGGTGCCCCCCGGGGGATGGAAATTAGAAGTAAGATTTCTTTTTTTTAATAAAAAATGTACATAAATATTATTACTTATTCCTTATTCTTATTCTTTATACTCTCTAGCAATAACGTAATTATGGAGACACAGAAAAGTATAGTAGGGAAAATTAACAGAAGAATTTTTAATGTCCTTATACAAACTCTTTTAAAGCCAATAATAAAAATTGTTAGGAATATTAGCAAAAATAAAACAGAAGCATTAAATAATAAAGTTAGGAGTTTTTAAATTCTCTTTGTCGTCAGAAAACAAAATTATTTCCGTTTTTTTGTCCATCTTGGATCCATATTTTGTAACAAAAACTGAATGCATTAATATATTCTTTCCTGCCCTCATCCCTGGTCTCTGGAGGGGGCGGAGCATCTCGCAATTGAGAATGGGAAGTTTCCGACAGTGGTTGACTCACACCATCTCTGTGTTCTCACGAAATAGTGAGGGTCTGATTCCTACCATCGATGACGGGACGCACTTCCTTAGGGAAAGGTTGTATCTTGGCCGGTAATGGCTCTTAGGTTTCAACTATAGTTAACGCCAGTATTGCTGTCGAGGCGGTGTCATCATTTAAGTTTTTTTCCGTATACGGTTCGAAACTGTCATTTTTGCTTCCTAGCATGAATTGTGTCATCGTAAGAAAGACCGTTTTACGATCAGCCCTGTTGCGTGCTGAGCGGGTGATCTCAGGGTTAAACAATGAATTTGGAGACTTTAGATGCAAAATGGATAATACTGGAAACTTCGAGAATTTTCACGATCCATCCAATCGAAACCGAGATGATCCCTGATTGGTCGAGAAAACTCTCAGCTCGTCACCCGGGAGCTATAAAAGGGTGGTAGTCTCAAGCTGAAGAGAAAAGCAAACCCAGATGCCCATCACAGAGGACCACGAACTCTACGTTACGCTATGCAGCTAAGCAATTACCATGAACGGGGATAAGCTCCTACCGTGGCTTGGTGCCCCGTCAACCCAACCACTATGCTGAAGAGAGAATTGAACTGGAAAGGAGTAGGAGAAAAGACAAGTGACGAGTTTTCGAGAAGATATTGAAACAACGGCGGTATCAGCTTTGCATGTGGTTCAAGCGAGTGCTGAAGTTCCGTGCTCCGAGCTCTGTCGTCTACTGCTGTTAGTAGCGTCGTGTAGTGTGTGGAGTAGTCAGTCTTGAAGTAGAGAGTCGGCAGCTAAAGCGAGGACACAGTTAGAAGGCCAGCCGCTTGGAGAGACCGAAGAGCAAAGCTCCGAAGATCCTCTCTACTGCTGGATTCCGTCAGGCCGCTTTGTGTACTGTGGTCGATTACTAGTTGTGGGCTACCGTTTGTTGTAGTGTGCTGCATATTTGCCGTCTATGCATTCTGTGTATCTTTGTATCTATGGATTCTGTGTATCTTTGCGTCTATGGATTCTGTGTATCTTTGCGTCTATTCATTCTGTGTATCAGGGTATCAAATAAATGTCGTTGCTGTTTTTTACTGCCTGCTGATTGTCTTCACACCATACACCCGGTGGTTTTCGTAACAGTACAAGAGAACCCGGTGGTTTTCGTAACAGTATTGTTAAACCTGCATTAATAGCATTTCTAGATATTTTTTTAAGTATTTATTTCACTAGACTAATGTCTTAATCAAGAATTTCTGAATTTTAGAATGAATCGTTGAGAAATACTTAATAAAGGCAAATGCTCATTTTTCCAAAATAAAAAAACAAAAGTAGTCTTACCGTAGAATCAGATTAAAAAAAAAACAGCGTCAGCTCATAGACAACAGGTAACAGCTGATATCCCGCATTATGCGTTTGCTGGCGCCTCCGAAACCATTCCTATCTCGATTAAAGTCCGTATTCATCGGCTGCCTAATGAATAAAATTAATTATAAAAAACGAGGGGCACCGAACTGGGAAGAGATAACCCTGATTTATTGCCTTGAGCGGATTAGTGGCCTGGCGATATCGGCGGCTATACGGGAGAGGTGCTCGAATGGTGAAAGAACTCAAATGCGTGAAGAGATGCCGGACGAGCATTGGTCTCGTCTGAATTCGATGGTTTGCATTTTATCTGTGAGATTGAGGTGTAGGTCCTCCCCTTCTTTTCCCTAAAAGACGAGTATTTTCTCCCTTCGATTTTCATGTAAATTTAGTAGTGAACTTCTAACTAAACAACTGCTTAAAGCTAAGCATTTATAAAAATTCTTCATTTTCCTAGTAACTAAATAAATAAATTTGTAAAAAATCGAAAAAGAAAAAATCCTTGAATATAATGATAATTTTGATATTTCATTAAGTATATTGATGGAATTTTATAAATTTTTACTATAAAAAATTAAAATTAGTTAACTTTTTATAAGCTAAAATTAGTTTTTAATTTAATCTAGCCTCCATCCGATGTAACAAGGACATGTAACGCAACATCAAACAAACATAAAAATAGATTTAGAAATTATCAAATTTTGACGAATCTCCATATTTCAAACCTCTATGAGTTCAAATAACAAAATTTTGAACTCAATCTTCCTTTCTGTGAAAAAGATAACTAAAAAAAAATCCCTTAAGCTAAACGGTTGACATTTGGTATATGATCTTTAAAGCAAATTTGCAGAATTCTATCACATTTTGAGTTAAATATGTTCAGAGCAATTATATATATAATTCAGAGGAATTATATGTCGTCTTATATATAAATTTATATATATATATATATATAACATAATTTAACTCGGTAATAACAAAATTATTACTATATAAAACCTTAATACTCACCTTAATACTCAGTGACCTGAATCCTGACCAAAGCTGGAGAAAATAAAATAGCAATTTTCGAAAGAAATATTCTACGACCCATTCTTGGTGGGATAGAAAACAACAATGTTTGAAGAAGATATAACTTTGAGCTATATAAAATCTATAAAGAGTCATATATTATAAAGTTCATAACAATAAATCAAATGAACTGACCGGCTCATGTGTTTAGAATCGATGATGGTTTCATATTTTCAGAAAGTACTTTTAAATAAACTTCTAACAAGTAGGAAAAGAATAGACCCAAAATGATTTGGTTGGATTCAGTGGTTACACAATTCCTGGCTATCCAGGAAAGAAACTGGCACATAATTGTCGAAAATAGAATGCGGTGGAACAGAATTCAAAGGAAAGCACTGGCCCACCCTGGGCTGTCTAGCCAAATATGATGATGATGACGATAACTTCAAAATAAAGAGGGTTAGGCAGATAAGATTCGAAACACAGATTTAATATCTAGAAACTTGCCAAAGTTTGAATCAAAATACAGCCAAAGGTTGATTGTTAGTCGGTCTGTTTTTTCAGAAATATATAAACAGGATAATTAAAAAATGCAGTGACTTAAATGTATAGAATTTTGTGTGGGATTTGGGGATAACAAATGCAATTTTGTGTCAAATCTTTGTTTCAATCGGTTGAAAAAAGGTATCTGAAATACCTTTTTTCGGATACAATTAACCCCATGCCAGGGATTAACCACCAAAAAATCATCTTTTATCACAACGATAGAATCAGTGAAAAATATGAATTCGCGCCATAAATTTATATTTCAGAATAATTGTGCTCCTATGTCATATAAGGTGTTCTCTGGCATGACAGATAAGAGATGACAGATATTAGAGATTAGGCGAGAAAGTTTCGGGGGACCACGAACCCCGGGTTTTATTCGGCCATATTATTTCCTTTACTGTTCATTTTTTTTTAATTTTTAAATCGCGATAAAAAATTTCTGCTGGAAAATTGGAAGGATATTTAAAAACAAACAAACAAGTAATTTAAAAAAAGTTTTAAGACAATTCCTACTCAGGACAACAATGTTTTTTTATTTAAGTAACTTTTTATGAAGTAATTGCAATGGTGGATGTTGTTCTCGTGTTTCGCTATACAACAGAAGGACGTGTGCAGCAGTTTCTGATAGTATGAACCCCTTATCACCCGAAGGTAGAAGTCGGACTTCTCCCTTACACACGTCACAAACCATTTTTAAGTGGCGAGCTTCATTCATTCACCCACTCATCATAATTTAGATATGGAACAAACACCTCTGACCCAGTACAGACAGTGGTACTACTCTCGGCATGGAGGACTTTGTGACCATTACATACTTAGCGTCCGCCAAACACAGTCTTCAGCTAGTGGGTTCGAACATGCAGCCTGAGGGATATGAATCCAAAGCCCCACCTACCAGGCTATCACGGCCTAATAATTACACTTACTATAAATAACTGATCAAAAAATTATACTAGCGTTGAACTTTCAATGACAATTGAGGAATCAAAGTCAATTGTGGCAACGGAAAATGCGTGAATTTCTATACCAGTTGGAGTAAAGCAATGCAGGTTAGAAATATTTAATTTCCTTTATTCTGTGTTATTTTAATTCGAAAGTACTTCAAAATGAATCCTAAAAAATCGATTAATTAACGATGTTTAGTATTAAATGCATCTAAACTTCTAGATAATAAACAGAATCGTGTGAAATAATTGATCGAAATCCTATTAAGCCTAATCTCATTATTTTGGGGGAAAAGCAAACTGAATTCGTTACTTATTTGGAGGCAGGGAAATGAAGATTTTTGGCGAGAAAATAAGTTTTTAATTAATTAATAAAAATTAACGAATTAATATTTAAAAAAAACTATATGAACATTAAATGTCATCCACTACAAGTTATAAAAATTTACTTGAACTTGAGAGGATGAATAAAAAGTATTTTATAAACGATTGAAAATTAGAACAAGATATATATATTTGTATAGGGAGAATTTGAGCTAATAGTAGGAATTAAAAAAATATCTTTAAAAAATGGGCATGCGACAGAAAAGCTAAAAAATACACCAGAGGAACGGAAGATTGCATTTTAGTGATATATCTGAAAAAGAGCGTTAGAGTTTTTGACATTGACTGTCAAATATCTCAAGAAATTTGTTGAATAAATATTTAATATGTATTTCTTCTTCTTCTTTTTCATTTAGCCTCAAATTTTCAAATTTGTATTTCCTTTTCAATTTTTGGAATATTGTCAAACGTTTAAGCCTTAAAGATTGAAGGGAATTTTATACTGTCTGAAAATATGGAACGTGTCGCAAACAAACAGAAACTTTTATTGTGAGCAACATAAAAAAAAAAACCAGGAAGTTTCTTAAAGGTTACATCCGTAAAATAAATAAATAAATAAATAAATTCTTTCGATCTCAGTGTTTTTGTCTTACCAAACGAACCATTACACTAATTACTGGTCAGAATTTCATTTTGTGGCTAAAACAATCTATTTTAATCACATTCTTGCTTAAATAAGTAATGAAATTGCTCTATTATTTTTTATCTCGATTCATGGATCACTTGATCTCTTCTTCAATTAGCTGTACTCTATGATACTCCTAAAATGATTATGGGCCAACAGTTGCCATTTTTCGAGTAAATCCTCACAAAATCTTTCATTAAATCTGTTCCTCTAATCGTTCCAAAAGTTGCCCCTTGGGGGTTTAAGCAGCCTACCCAAACTGTGCTATGCTCGAGCCATGCACAGCCCTGAAATCAACCCCAGGATACATACCGAGAGTTTTCGAACCAGATCTACTGATATAGCTCACTTCACATCATTATCTGGTTGTTACTGGTCCATCCGGGTACATTGTCTTTCCGAGTGGTATTATTTCGAGCAAGAATCATTTGGATTTCCATGCGTTGCAACTCCTCTCCGCCCAAGTGTTAAGAAATTACTGTCAGCAGTACTTGGGGTCTCCCATTCGGGAAGGAATGCTATAAAAAGGAATGGAAAAATTGAGTAAAGGTTTACTTTGCTTTGAGTTGGAGCTGGGTCTTGCGGTTATAGACCTTAGAGGAGGAAGCTTTCGTAAGCTGATGGCTTAAATTATGTGAATTAGCAAGGATACTTATCCCGCCTTTAGAGAGTGAAATGCAATCGACTTCTACTTTGTCTTTTTGTTTGGTAATAAATATCTTTTTTACTTTGCATATTTATTACTTAGCATTTTCACTTTTAGTTCATGCATTTTAGAGAGAAATTCATCCATTGAAACTTCATATAAAAATGTTTTAAATAAATGCAATCAATTTCTACGCTGTCTTTTTTCTTTCTTTTCTAGACTTAATAAAGACCATTTTTACTTTGCATATTATATTGCAACCTCATTTTTAGTGCATATTTTAGAAAATAATTCATGCATCTAAAATTCACATTAAAAAGTTTTTACCTATCCCGCCTTTAGAGAGAAAAATGTAATCGACTTCTACTTCGTCTTTTTGTTTGGTAATTAATATATTTTTTACTTTGCATATTTTATTGCAATTTCACTTTTAGTTAAGACCTTTTAGAGAGGAATTCATCCGTTGAAAATTCATATAAAAATGTTTTAAATGAATGCAATCAATTTGTGCATTGTTTTTTTTCTTTCTTTTCTGGACTTAATAAAGACGATTTTTTCTTTGCATATTTTTATTGCAACCTCAAAAAAATGTATATTTTAGAAAATAATTCATGCATCTTAAATTCATGTAAAAAATTCATCTAAAATTCACATACTTATCCCGCCATCAGAGAGGAAAATTTAATCGACTTCTACTTTGTCCTTTTTTTTTTGTAATAAATATATTTTTTACTCTGCATATTTTATTACATTTTAACTTTTAATTTATGGTTTTTAGAGAAGAATCCATCCATTGAAAATTTATATAAAAATGTTTTAAATAAACGCA
>JAOUZG010033669.1:118980-135813 GCA_026289955.1 Argiope argentata
TTATTGGATACCTTTCACATATCCATCGAATCCGCAAACTTCCATTTCCCGAACTTCTATTCATCCTCCCACCAAAAGAACAATGGGAAGCGATCGAGTTCATTTGGGAACCGCCCCTCTCCCTTTTAGGGAATGAATGATCGCGGCCTACCCCCTCCCGCCGATGGTGGCGCCACCGAGCTCGTTACTCACAGTTGGAGGTGACAAGACACCGTTCCCAACGGCTTCACTCACGGTCGACGCCGACCATAAAACACCACATTATGAACGCAAAGATGCATTTGTTCCCGAACGTCTTTGCCTCACTCGCAACCACTGGGAGAGATTAATTGCGTCCCTCTTCCAGCGAAACGGGGCCAATATTATCAGCAGTTCGTGTCCCCTTAAGTGAAAACACTGGTTGGCGCATCATTATCCGATGGCCCTGGACATACCGATGGAACGATGGCAGCAGCTATCGGGACAGATTAGTTTCGGCGTTTAACACATGCACTAAACCTTATCAGAAAAGAGGTTAGATAAGTAGGTAAGGTTGGCTGGTTGGCTACATTCATTACATTTGGCGCAGAGTTTTTGGATGGAGACCAGAAATTGGCTAAGTGAAAGTGACATTAGTGATCAATTGTTTTATGTTAAGCAAATTGTTTCCGAATGATAATGGATGCTGTATTGGAGGTTGAAGATGGCTTTTTCAATGGAAATCGTTTGATTAAGCGCTTTCCTATGATGTCGGCAAATATGCCCGATGCCAAAAATGAGTTGATTCTTGTGGTATTTTTTTTAATGAAACATCGATATTCATCTTGAGACATATCTGATATAAATTTATTATTCTATACATAAAACTTTATGCCAAATATCATCTATCCAGCCAACTGTGATTTTGAGTTATTATCCTCATATACACACATTGACAAACCAACAAAAATCCCATTGGATGTAATGTAGTTCATTCTACAATGTAATGCAGTTCATTCTACAATGTTAGTATAATTTTGGTTCAAAAACCGCTGTGCAATTTTTTTTGTTGCATTTCTTAAGTTTTTGAATGATTGTGTAAGCAGAGAAATAATATCCCCCAAACATTGTTTCTAAAACTTAGAGAGATTTAAACAAAAAAAAAAAATACCAATAATACTTTTTAAGTGTATATTTTGATCGTGATGCCTTAGGGGTAAAATTTGGGGCATGGCAAAGTTTTATAAAGAGAAAACACTGCTTAAAATGATGTAATGATTGTCTAGACGATTACCTGTGATGGAAATTAATGGCGATTGAGTAAATGATGCAGTGGTTATTGCACCAATTTCTTTAAGCCGCTTTAGCCTGGTAGTGATACCTAGGTTTTCAAGTTCGTAACCTGAAACATCCGTTTATTGACACATTGAACACTGATATTGAATCTAATGTTCAATACCAAATAAGCCACTGATAAAACATGGAATTTGGAGAGAAGCTGCTGATTTGGTCAAATTTTCGTTAATTAACCACAATTCAGAGAAATAATATTCCGAAATAATTTCCGTGTTTTTCGAAACATAGACTAATATAACTAAACTAAACTGAAATTCAATGTAAATATCGTTTATATATATATATATATATATATATATATATATATAAAGATTAAAGTTTAAATACCTTTTATCTTTACTTCGAGTTTAGTGTCTTTACTTCGAGTTTACCTTTTATCTTTTAATTCGAGATTTAGTGTTTTTACATAATTTGAAAAGGATTTTATTAAAATCTACCGCAAATGAAAGAATATGAAAATCATATTTTAATCATACTTACATTCTTCACTTTTTATTGTCATTATTTTATTTGTTTATGATGCTAAATCAATTTATAAACGCAAACACTGATTTATTCTAGGGAAGGACAGCCTATTAGTAAAACACCGGACTCGTATTTCTTATGTTGCGAGTTCGAAACTCGCCGGCCGAAGATTCTTTTAGTGTGTGTAGTTGGCGCTTGTTAAATCTGTCGTGGTCACAATGTCCTCCATGTCGGGAGTAATACCCCTGGAGATTCTAAATCAAAGATGATCAGAACGATCATCTTTGATTCAGAATCTTTGATTGAACAGAGAGCCTGTTTCAGATCTAAATTACGATCTGTGGATGAATAATAGAAATGCATGAAATAAGTCTCCCCTGTAAAAGGCGAGCCAGAAGTCAGACTTCTGCCTACGGGTGCTAAGGGTCCATACCCTCAAAAACTACCTCCCCCCGAAGACACCTCGTAATTGGGAATGAGATGCTTCAGGTATGGTGGTTGGATTTCGCCAACTCGGTACGTACACTAATAAGTGGCGGGTAGACTCCTCCCATCGATGATGGGGCGTACTTCTTTCGGGGAGGGTTGTACCGTAACCGGTGATGGCTATTAGGACTCAACCACAGTTTTCACTAATTGCTGTTACGGTAGTCCAGTCATTCAGTTTCTATGGTTAATTCGTGTGCCTTCGGGGTGGGTCGGAGATTCTGTTCTATGACTACACTCAGAAATTAATGCTCACCTCCTTCCATTGTAAAACGGAACATGGCAACAACAACAACTCATTTAATCTAATTGTCTTTACCTTATTTAAACTCTGCAAGTTTCGAAGGATATATTCTACGTCATGGATAAATCCTTATGCTGTTAATACTGTTAATATTTTATGTCTTCTTAATTTAAAAAAAAAATCATATTGGACATTGTCTTTCAATAGATTTATTTTGAATACATCAGTAGAATCGTGATAGAAAGGTTTTTGTATGAAAACTTACAATGTATCTCATTAAAAAAGATATCAGTAAACCCTGATATAATGCAGAGTTCTGGCTAAAAACCAGGAGACTGATAACCAAAGGGTCAACGGTGATAAATTGTTTTATGTTAAGCAAGTTGCTCTCAATGATAATGGATGCTGTTTTTTTAGGGCAAAACTGGTAGGAGATGGGGATTTTTTTTTTCATCGAAAACCGTTGATTAAGTGTTTTTTTTTTATGATGATGATAAATTGCTGTAATGCCAAAACTGAATTGAATCTAATGACATTTTTGTGAAACAAGGTTATATGATAAATGTATCTATGGTGGTAGTGGCGGAAAAATGAAGGATTAGTGTAACATTTTTTTTTCAACGAGGTAATTGCAAAATAGAAATTTTTGTTTCAAGATATCTTTTAAGTTCGATTAATCAACAATTTAGACTAAAAATAATTAAGAACTAAATAATAATTAGAACTTAACTTAATTTAGAACTAAAAAGCACACACACAGTAAATGATTTATTTAGTCAAATACGCAATTCTTTCTGGTTATTGACATTATATAAATTGTGTTGGGAAAATTATATTCTGTCGTTTCTTTGTGAATAATTATTATAAAATTTAAGAAACCAAACTCAAGAGGTATTTATTGAAGAAATGTGTGAGGATCATCTCATTTTAGGCAATATTACTACAACAGAAGTTGTAATCAGAATGATTTTAAAAGTTTTTTTTTTAAATAGCATTTGCAGTTTCAAGGCTTGAGAAATCAAGCTAACAATTCGTTTCCTCCAAAGATTTAATATCGTTAACACGACTCATAAAATACGAACAATCAGTGTTTAAAATGTCAGCAGTTACGATAAGTATTTAGCTCACCCTAAGAGTAATGGATTAATAATTATCGCCAACATAAATATAAAAAATGTTATAAACGATAGCATAATTGTATTTCTAAATAACTTTATTGGTAAGGATTACAGCAAGTAACTATTCTTTTCAGAGATAAAAATGATAAATTTGCTGTTAAAGAACAATAGGTGTTTTTTTATCTGTGCCAATAAAATAAAATTGACACTGGACGCTATTGGTTAGCAGGTTCTATCTTCCTTATTTGAAGTTTACGACTTAAAGTTGTCATTTGATGAAAAATAAAACCCACAAACGTTTCTTGCATTGGAAATAATTCATGATTCTTTTCGATCAAGGCGTTATTTGATACACTCATAACAAACATTTTACATCGCTTTCAATTTCATTCAGAAATTTGAATAATATTTAAACATGTTTCTACCAAAAACCTTGATGTATTTTAATTTACATCTAAATTAAATTAAATTATAACGGATGTTGTTAAAGTGTGTTTCGGCATGATTAATGATTTATTGAATATACAACTAAACCGGATGTTACACATGATATTTTATAACAGGATGTCAAAACCATTGCGTAATAACAGTTATTTTAACGATCGTTTGTTCACCTTAAAATAAGTTTAGGGTTTACTGTTAATGACGGTAAGACAATTGAATTAAGTAGCTATTAGAGAACAAAGCGAAGGAATTAATTTAAAATTTAATAAACAAAACATGACATTAAATGAAAATATAATGCATTACATTTAAAAAAATCTTTGAATTTAAATTATGTAAAATAATATAACGTAAAAAATAGACGCGGAACAATATTTGAAGGGTTAGATGCAAAAGCGTGAATCGTAATAAAAACAATACAAGCTTTTTTTTCTTGCAGCGTGCGTTTTATTTCAAACAGCTTCATTCCAATATTAGTGAAGCCGATGTATCCTTTAGCATTGGATTTCTCAATCAGATCGAATAAGTAGAAAAAAAGGATGTAATCCTCGTAGGAAAGTAGCCTATATTCAGGGTTTTCAAATTGAAGTAGCTTATTTAAAACTTTTGTTTCCAATGAACGAAACAAATGAGGCGTGTGATAGATTATCGTAAACAAGTAATATAAAAATAATTTTTTTAATCAATTCCTACTTAGTTAACAAAGAAAAATTTTATTTTAGGGAATCTTTATTAAATAATTACAATTAAAATATATAGGCATAGATATATGACAGAATCACAATATTAAGCGGCAAAAAAGAAAGCAAACTTCCTGGCAATTTTCCATTCTACTTTCTATACATGGTGCTCGAACTCGTAGCCCAAGGGTAGGGAATCCAATGTCCTACCAACCAGACTATCCTGATTACAATTACTATAAATAATGGATCAAAAAATTATACTAGCATCGAATTTTTAACGCCAATTGAGGATTTAAAGCCAATTGTGGCACCGCAAAATGCTTGATTTTTCTACATAAGTTGGTGTAAGCAATGCAGATCAGAAATTTCTAATTTTCTACATTCTGTATTATTTTAATTCGAAAATACTCCAAAATGAATCGGAAAAATCGATTAGTTAACAAATCCATAGACAAATGCCATAAGTAACAACAACACATATTTTTAATGTCATTAGAAATTACAAAAATTTATTGATATGTTGGTTTTTATGAAAATCGAAGTAGAAAATGGTATTTTTCTAAATGATACTTCTTTTATTTGGAAAAAGAATTTTACTTCTTTATCTGTTTTCTGAGTAATCTGTAATTCGAATTATGGATAAAGGATTTCAGGGAATTATCCATATTTCTATTTTCACAATTAAATAAGGTTAAGAAAATGAATACAACGTGATGAAAGTCTGACGCTTATGAACTCAATTTTGTTTTTTTGATTGATCAGCGGTTAAGTTCAATTATAAGTATCGTGTTTCATAACTGACGTAAGTACAGTAAAAAATATATACCTCAAATATAGCTTGACGTACAAAAATAGTCTAAAAAAAGGAGAAATCTTTTTTTGGGGCTGTCATTTAGTGACTATTTCAAATTATGAAAGGAAATAAACGATCTAACAATTTTAAGAAAGAATGAGTGTATTGTTGCCCAAAAAATGGAACATGAATTTAAATATATATATATATATATATAAAGAGAGAGAGAGAGAGAGAATATGCAGACCTCTGCATATTTTCTAAATAAGTTTTTTATGTATTGAAATTCCTTCTCCGACATCTTTCTTCATTATAGTTATTACTATTATATTCATTGTATATTAGATTTTCAATGTGCATAGATAATCAACAGAATTAAAAATTGAAAAATAAACTTTAAAAATGATTTCAAGGAATATTACTACTTTTAAACTTTAACAGTGGAATCGCAGCTGCATAAAACCTAACTCTTCAACAAAAAGAATAATTTGAAATCATTTGCTTAAAAAAAGACACGAGGATAAAAAGTCGAAAACAAACATATTTACTTGATGAGAAAAAGATGAGGCAATTAACAACAAGAAGTAAATTAATGAAAGCACTAACACATTCTGTGTTAACACATCAACGCTGATTCTTTTCAACGAACATTAACCCATTACTTAATCAGAAAGTATCAACATCATAATCAGCTACCTCAGATGTTATTCAAGCAAAATCTCAACAATCTACAAACGATTAACACTTGGACGGATCATATAGCTTTTATTTCCTTCATTTGCGAACATTATAGAAACTGTCTTTTTATGACTTTATTTCGTTCAAAACGAGTCATTTCGGGTGTTTCTAATGGGAGAATAATATCCATTTGCTGAATATTATCTCTCTGAAGTTAGAAACAATTTATTATTCTTAGAATATCCTTTTCTGCTGTGTTGTGGTTTAATTGCCAACACTAAAGAAACAGTTTGTGTGGAAATTCTTAATATTTTTTTTCTAGTGGGTGACATAGCGTATAGAACACTTATTATTTTTATCTTATATTCATTATTTGACACTAAAAGTTAATTAAACTCACTTTTTTTTGTCTTTTAGGGCCACTGAACAATGGAATAACTGAGTTTTCTCTCTTGCCGTAGTATGATGATTCAGCCAAAAAATGTTATCAAGGGCCCAACGAAGACAAATGCTTTTTTTTGCCACTTTTGTCTTATTTTTCCTTAAATAGTGGAAAAATCTCACCAATATTTTGTTTCATCATTTCCTCAAGCAGCAATTAAAGGCGGGAAATACAGTCTGACGTCGTAATATAATTAGTTCGTCATTAGTTGTTACCATCCCCATTATAACGGTAAATGGTACTGAGATTTGATATCCTAGCCGTTTTGGCGATATTTTTTTATAAATAATGAAATAAACTCACCAATACTTATCTTATCAATTTTCAAACATAGAAAGGGGGGGGGTCATAATATAATTATTTAGCTGTAGGTTGCTATTATTCACAATATAAGGGTAATTGGTACTTTAATTTGATTTTCTTGCCACTTTTGTCATATTTTTCTGTAAATAATGCCTTTATTAATTTCCCTCTTTCTCTTTCATCCATTCAGCGGGTACTTACAAATGTAAGTAACTTTATTTTTATTTAGCCAATAGCCATCATCACTGGTACAGCAAAAGTAAGTCATACCAGACTCTACAATTCGCCTCAAAGACCAATGGATTTAAACTATAAAACTGAATGACCGGACGCCCCTACTCCGCAGCAACAACATTGGTGGAAACTGTGGTTGAGTCCAATGGGTCATCACCGGACACGGTATAACACTTCCTGTAGGAAGTACCTCTCGTCATCGATGGGAGGAGCCTATTCCCCCGTATTACGGGCGAGATCCAATCATCATGCCGAAAGCATCTCATCCTCGTTTCGAGGTGCCCCCTTCCCCTCAGGGGTATACAGCAAAAGCAAATAATACTTATGACTATGTTACATTATTTTTTTGGTCTCTCTAGCTTTTTATAGATTTTTTTAGAAGATTAACGTATATTAATATTTGTCAATGTTGCGCCTTCTAAACTAGAAGCCAGATAATCTATATATTTTCTTTTTACCACATCATTACCGCTTTTGGTTTAATTTTAATTTTATGTTAAAAATCTTCATCTCTGTTACATAATGTTTTGACTGGTGCTTCGATAAAAAACTTTTGTTTTTTTTTATAAAGAGTTATTATGCTGTTCAATGTTTCTGAACTCGATATCAATTCTGGTTTTTCTGTGTTTTTCCTTTTCATCTATTTGACAATAAGTAAAAAAATTAAAACCACACTAAATATCATTTTAATTTATGAATTTCAAAATCTTCAAGTGACATCTATGAAGACTTTAATTGATTGATTATTGCTTCTTTTTTCACTTTCTCCTATACTAAGCATAGAATAAATACAGTAATCGAAAAAATTTTAATTTCAGATTTTGACGAATTTTCAATTTCCTGATATTCCTGGGGTCTAAAAACATTTTTCGCTTTATGTCTGTCTCTGAACAAGATGAATAAAAACTTCTTTAAGTTAGATAGATGAAATTTAGTAATTTTTAAATTTTTAGTAAATTAGTAATTTTTTAGTAATTTTTAAATTAAGTAATTACTAAATATGTAAATTTTTATAAAACAAAATCGATAAGAAAAAGTAGTTCTGTCTGACTTTTGAGTATAAGTGTGTTTGTATTAGAAACAAAATGAGTATAAGTGAGTTTGTATTCGAAACTAAATGAGTATAAGTGAATTTGTATTCGAAACAAAATGAGTATAAGTGGGATTGTACTCGAAACAAAGTGAGTGTAACTGAGTTTGTATTCGAAACACAATGGGTATAAGTGAGTTTGTATTCGAAACAAAGTGAGTGTAACTGAGTTTGTATTCGAAACAAAATGAGTATAAATGAGTTTTTATTCGAAACAAAATAATGTGAGTTTGTACCCGAAACAAAGTGAGTACAAGTGAGTCTGTACCGAAACAAAGTGAGTACAAGTAAATTTGTATCCCAAACAAAGTGAATAAAAGTGGGATTGTACTCGAAACAAACTGAGTGTAACTGAGTTTGTATTCGAAACACAACGAGTCCAAGTGAGTTTCTACTCGAAACAAATTAAGTACAAATGATTTTGTACTCGAAACAAAGTGCGTACAAGAGAGTATTTACAAAACATTAACAGATAAAATTTGATACATAGGTTTAGAATTTAAAATGAGGGTTCTTATCAACTTTGAACCAATTCCGTAAAAAGTTGATTATCTGTTAGTCAGTAGTTTTACATGCTTAACTCATAAAAAGAATGATTTACATAAATGAAATTCAGTATCTTATTTTGTGCCCTAAACTATAGTATCCTGAGAAATTTTGGTTTTAATCTGTTGGAAAAAATACCTCCAAGATACATTTTCGCACATTGAATTCCATAAAATTCATAAATTCGTGCCATAGATCTTCTGTATGTCGTTATTAATTGTTCGCCAATGCCATGTAGAACATTTGAGACGATATCTTAGTCCACAATTTTATGTTGGGGAAAGAGGTATAAGACATTCATGACCCAGGTAGCACAGCCTGTTGCACTATATTGTATAATATTGCGAGATATTATATGATATTAAACAATATTCCACAATATAAAACAATATTGCGAATATTGATCAATGTCATACAATATTGTACAATATTTGTGTGCTACTAGGGGAGAGGTTATGCAAGAAAGTTTCGGGGTGACTTTTTCAAAACTTTATCATGGTTGGCTCCCTTCAGTGAACATTGGTCCACTGCTTTATCAAAAGCGTGCCAACGTTATAGACAGACACCTGAGCTGCTATCCTCGAAGAATTGACAAATGATTAACGCTTCGGTGAATCATATCGCTTTTATCTCCTCCGTTCGTGAAAGTTGTAGAAATTGCGTGTTTATTGCTTCGTTTTCGTTCAAAACGACTGTACATCCTCTTTCTACCTCATCATTATCCCATTGATTCTTAATGGTCATTTGGATTATTTTTACCTTTCATTTCAAAGATCTCCATCTTTATTACATCACATGCTTTGACGTTAAATGTGTCTTTACATTTCACGAAAGACCAAAGAATTCGGGTAGAATTTTGTGGTTGTATTGAAAATATCATTAAAGTACATATTTTGATTATATATATAAGAATTTTTATGCGTTAATAGTTAGATACTTTGTAATCATTTCATTTTTTCACAGAATAAATAATTATGTTTCTTAAAAGGCATAAGCTTCACGATATATTTTTTAAAACTTGTAGTATGTTCTAATATATTAAACTATATTCTTTTTATAGGATCAAAAATAAATAAATAAATAAAATAAAATAAATCCCCAAATATTAAAAAAAGCACCCTTATTTTTTCGTTTTTTTTTTAAATTATGAACATATCTAGAACTTTTATGAATTTAATTGATTATGTCTTTCTTTGTAGAGATTAATTGATTAATAAATATTAAAATGAAATCTGCTGTGCATATTTCAATGTATCATGTCAGAACATCATCTCTTGAACGGCCAAGCACCACGTGCTTGTGCAAGTTAAATTATATATTTATTTATTTTAATGCTTTCGTTGAATGAGTCACTTTAGTATTGCAAACGATACAAAACATTTTGTCTCGCATTTATAGTTTAAAAAAAAATCACATTTCCTATTTATTTTTCCATTTCATATAATCATGTGCTCAAAATGGCGTTTTTTCTAGGTTTTATTTACTGTAGTCATTAGCTTATTTTTGTAAATCTGAGTTTTTGTAAATGTGATGGCATCACGTTATTAAAAGATGATTTTTTAAGGTGCTAGTGCCGATAATAAAATTTTTATTTTTCGCCAACGAATTTTGGTTGACGCCACAAATCTCATTTCCAAAATAACATCATGCTCTGACATGATAATAGAAAAAAAAAATCTCGTAAAAGAAATATTATTTGTACTGATTTGATCTTACCTACCTAAATATGATCACAAATACATGACCTCATATGTTGAAGGGTTATTTTCAAAATAATATTTACTAATAAGATAAGTTATTAAATAAGTACCAATTTAATCGAAGCTTCTGAAAGGCACGATGTCTCATCTGTAGTGTTGAAAGTGCTAAAACAATCATTTTTTGAGCTATCGAACTTATGTTTCTCAAAGTACAGATTGACAGATGGTCAACCTCTTGTTAGAATTCGTTCAAAATTTAGTAGACGCCAGTACTAAAGACTATAATTTTGCTTATTGAATTTTATCTATATTCTTCTTTTCGTTTTGTAGTAATTGTTCTAACTTATATTCAAACAACTTGGCAGATAGACTTCCTCAAAAATATTGCTTAAAATTTGGTGTTGTTGCTACTTATGGCACTTGGATACCATGGACAAGTCCCTCCTGATTATATTAGCAGATTTTAAACCGAAAGGAGCGTCTCTTGTTTCAAGTAGCACCAACTAGAACCAAGAGTACGACTTAGCTACAAACTCATCACAGTCGCTTACACAACCCCTTTTTAACAGGGGGGGGGCAGAGTCACACATCTTACAGATAGAACACAAAAGAACAACCATGCCGGGGCCAGGACTCGAACTTATCAGAAAGCCGGCTATAAATTTGGTGTAAAGACCGTAAACCAAGTATTCTAGCTCAAAACGTTTTTGTGCTATCTATGCCATAGACAGGCAGACAGATGATACAACTCAGGTAGGTCTAAAACTTAAACATACAATTCTTGAGTTAGATTTCTTTGAGGGTTTTTTTTTTTGTACATTTATAAATGCCCTAGCACCACTACGAATCACATGGGGTTTACAGAAGTAGACATCATATTTCATAAAGACATCACATACAGAACAGCTACTCTCGTACTACATTCGCTTGCACAGCCCTTTTTACTGGGGGGGGGGGCATATTCAAACGTTATTTTGTTGTTAGACACTATGGCACTTGCCTATGGACAAGTCCCTCGCTGGTACAGCAGTAGATTTAAGCCGAAAGGAGCGTCTCTTGTTTTTGAAGTAGCGCCAACTAGGACCAAAAATACAACTTAGCTACACATTTGCTTGCACAGCCCCTTTTTACAGGGCGCACACTCACACATCTCACAGATAGCACACAGGAAAACAGCCATGCCCAAACCAGGACTCGAACCCAGGACGCCCAGATCACGGAAAAAACACTCTATCTCTGTGTCAGGATGTCGGCTTCTTTGCCAATACATATGCTTTTTCTACTTAAAAGTAAATAAATGAATAAAAAATACTTAAAAAGAGAGGGAGGGGGAGAAGAAGTGTTGAAGTCTGTTGCAGATTCGCTTTCACGGTGAATCTCTTTCTTTATCTCTCTATATAGAAATCTCCCGTTTCTGTAATATGTGGGAATCACCAAACTTAAGACAAACATCTCCAGCAAATAAGCCACAAAAAGGGGTGGACGGGAAAAGGAGGGAGCAAAAATCACACCGAGGCCGGCCAGTTTCCTTTCATCTCGCAGAAGTGAATTGCAGAGCCATTTCGTGAAGCCTCGCAGGAATTGTACACAAAGCGAATGCATATTCATCGAATGAAATGCGATCAAACAGAATGGAAAGGGGGGGAGGAAGACAAAAAACAAAGCGAAAGAAGTAGGAAAATCACATCGGAAACGCATGTCAGGCGGTTAGAAGAAGCACGAATGTTTGCTTTATGCAAATTCTGCTTTCAAGCCGACCGAACGAGGAAGATGCCGTCGATGCATGCGAGCGGGAAGATAAATTACCATTTGGAGCGATTTCCGATTCCTCTGCCTGCCAGAGAGTCGAGGAGCTGGAGTTTCGTTTAATAGGTTAAAAAGCGACACCAATCGCCAGGTCTCAAAAGTTGTATGGAGTTGTTTTACCTCGTTCACTGTTTTTTTCCCCTGTCTTTTGATGATAAGATATGGATTAAACAAAAGTTGTACTTTATTTTTATCTACCGTTCATTTATTTTTGTCAAGAAATATGTGCGGAAGCATGTTTTTAAAAGACACTTTACTTGCTTTATTTCCAAAATTCTGACGCTACTATTTATTTTAATCATTGCCATACCTCCTCCATCAGAATTTTTTAAATTATGGCTTTAAATTAGATGAGTTTGCTAGTGGAACACTGCTGAAAGCGCTAAAAGTCGTCAGAGCGTCTCTTCTTTTTATATTTTTCTTTATAAATTAGTAAAAATAAAGTAAACCAGTGTTAATGGTCTCCCAAAAACTTTCTGGTATACTCCCTAGTAAATTTGTCATGCCAGAAAACGACTTGCATGTAGTTGGCGTACAAAAGGTACGAAATATTAACGTTTGGATTGAATTTAGTATTTTTATTGATCTTATCGCTTGATCCTTGGCATTAAGTCCCTGGCATGGGTTTAATAGTTAAATAAATTTTTATTTGTGCTTTAGCAACGTTTTCTTCAACCTATTGAAATAAAAAAAATGGATACTAAACTGCACTTAAAGCTACAAAATCCTATAACAAATGTAACATTTTTATTTCACTGCGCTTTTGTGTTATAGGTTTTTCATGCTTCAGCAAGTACAGACCAAAAGGCAGTCAATGCCTTGCTTTGGCTCAAAATTCGACACTATAGATTTTAAATCAGTGTATCGAACCTGATCTACGAAGTTCTTTTTGTTTGATAGTTAAGGTGCTAATATATATTCAATCAGTTGAACAGACGGACTTCCTCTGAACAAGTTTTATTCAAAATTTGATAAAAATCTGAAAATTTGGTATAAAGACCGTACAGAAATTTCAACATTCAGCCTCAAAGCCTTTTTGAGTTATCTTTGTCATAGACAGACAGGCAGACATTTCTCAAAAATGTTTTTTTTTTCGAACTCTGGGACGTCTAAAACGTGGAAAGTCTTCAAAATCTCAATTTCGAATTTTTAAATGATTACCATACTTTCTCTATAAATTTTTCTATATACGAAAAAGTAAAAATAAATTTAACAAACAGTCAAAATTTAAAAACTTACATTAAATTTGATGGACAGCTATTTCATATGATTTTTAAAAAATTTGTTTACTGATTATGCAATATTTTTTAATTTAATTTTTTTGTTTTCCTTCACATTCTTGGAAACGGCTCGATAAATGGCTATCGATGGAATCTTCCTTATGAAAAGATTTTGGTGAGGAATAAAAAAACAGCCAGGAAACTACGGTTAAATTCATATAGCGACTTGTTTTAAGACAATCAACTTTTTAATCAGATTCATTGCATGCATTTAAGCATAGGCATTGCATTCGCCAATAAAAACCTTTTAACAAGCATAGGTAATTTCAAAATTTCACTTTAATTTGAAAAATATGATCAAATTTACCAAAAAAAATTTTTTTTTAAACTTGATTTGCCTTCTTTAAAAATCATTAATGTTTCACTAGCAGGTGAAGAATACTTCATTCACAGATCGGGGATTTTGTTTTTCTCTCTGGAAAAATGGTATATATGGGTGGCAGGAGAAGAAATTCCTTATTAAAACAATGCGATAGCGTGGCGTATGCTGATGAAAGATTTTAAAGTTAATTTATAGCGAATGATTCGATGTATTTGAGTACTACCTCGCTTGGAAGCGAAATGATATGATATTAAGCTACGGTTGAATTACGAAGAAAAATATTATAACCGTTACTATTAAAACCACAAAAATATATACGTTTAGGCCTGACAGATCCAATATACACAGTGATCACCAAAAAAGAACAAGGGACGGGGAGTTGAAAAAGGAATTGAACCCACTAGATCCTTTCATCCTGTAAGGAAGTCACCACTTTGTCTCCTGCTGGAAGAGACACATTATCGAACAATGATACTCCTATCCAGTGGTGAGGATCACACATGTTTTCGGCTCATCAAAGCAATGAACCGGGTTGAAATACCAGACGGGACTAATTCGTCTGTGGACCACCCCAGCAGGGAAGGGGTCCAATAACGAACAGATGCGGTTTATGACCATTGAAGAAATTAGTGTTTCCTGGAACCCATTAAAGAAAGAATCCAGGTGCAATCTAAAGGGTGGATGTCTGAGAAATCTTCCCACGACATGGTGGCGCGAGTGGGGAGGAGAATGATTGGACAACCGGCATCTCCAGCGCGCCAATATCAGCCTGAGAGGTGGAGCTTCGCGACCGTTAAAAAGGGATTCGAGAAGCCGATCAAGAGAGGAGGAAAGAGAAGGAGGAGACAAGCCGATCCGGTGGACGAGACGAGCTGTGAGGAGTGCTGAAGTGAAGAGATACCACGTGATCTCGAGTTTGTTAGAAAGATCTACCGGAAGTGATCCGCAGATCTCTGGAGCTACAGGCAGTAGCCGAATACGCAGACAGCTTGGGTTTTTCCGGCCTAGTTGTCGAACAGACAATCCATTGTAAATATTCCTGTATCTCACCTAGATGACGTGTTTTGTGTGTGTAAAGCTGTAAATAAAGCCTCTGTGTATAATACTCTACCATTTCATTTGACCTGCCCGTGGTCAAGTCATTACAATCCTAAGTAGACTATTGGGGCGCCAGGTACATAGTAAAAACTGTACAGTGGTGTACAAGTGGAGTATTCTTTTAAATATCGCTGATAACGGTTAAAAGTCAAGAATAACCCAAAATTTATTTCCATTATTTTTCATTTAGCTTTAAAATGAGCTGTTAATTCAGTTATTTAATGTGTCATCATTAAATTTTTGAAGCATATTTATTGAATCTTAAAAAAATGGATTTCAAAAGTAATTATTTAATATACATTAGTTATTTTTTCAAGTATTTTTTAAAATATAATTAACTTTTATTATGAATTTATTGGTTTGCTTTTATAAGAATTTAATGTTAATTATTTTATTGGTTCAATTTTGTTTATTATGAATTGTTTTATTAATTCCTTAATAATTGTTTGTTATTTTATACATGTTTCTGGGTTTGTACTTGTTAAGTTGGTTTTAAATTATTGTTACTCAAAAAAGGCTTGCGATTCTGGTTTTCCCTGTTTTCTCTCTATTGTTCTGAGCTCCTATGCAATTTTTTTGGTATTCTATGTTAATAATATTATAAAAATGAGTTGTTATTGTATTTAAGTAAGTTGTTTGTTTAGCTTAGATGGCGTATTATCTTAAATTCTGTTATTATTTTATATACATTTAGACCTTTAACTATTTGTTTTGATTGTGAATGTATGAAAAAAAATTCTACAGCAAGTTAAAATTTATACATTTTTTCATAAAAATAATTTTTATTTAGATTTTTATTTAATATATGCAATGTGTTTGATACAACTATGTGATCTTTTTTGGGTTCTGTTTCTTTGTGAAATCAAAAACTTATTGCAGTCATATCCTAAACTGTATACATTTTGCTACACAAGCTAAGTAAATTTAAGATCCAAAAACTTTTTAAAAAACTTATCTGTTAAATAATTTAATTATATGGATAAATTATTGTATAAATTTTATATATTATCCGACAAATTTTCTAATGAATTTGGTTTATTTTAATATGATTTTTGTGTGTGGAAACCGGATAATCACGAATAGGAAACTCAGGAGTATATTGTAATTTACAAATGCAGTAAAAATATTGCTTGATTGTTTTGTTCAATCAGACGTCCAACTCTTACCAATGTAACTCTTTGCCTCCTTATTTAATTATGACAAAAGAAAACTGCAGTATAGTACGAAAGCCGGATAATTGCTTGGCTGATTTTCCGAATCAGACATCCAACTCTTGCCAATGTAATGCCTTGCCTCCTCATTTAATTACGACAAAAAGAAACGGCCGGATAGTACTGAAGCCGGATAATCGCAAACCGGAGACTCGGGTTTATTTTGTATCTTAAAAATCCAGTAAAAATATTACTTGACTGATTTATTCAATCAGACATTCAACTCTTGCCTCCAGATTTAAATACGACAAAAGAAAACTATGCCGGATAGTATGGAAGCCGGATAATTGCGTACCGGAGACTCGGATGCATTTTGTATTTTACAAATGCAGTAAAAATATTGATTGACTGATGTATTCAATCAGACATTCAACGCTTGCCTCCTCATTTAATTACGACAAAAGAAAACTATTTCGGATAGTACGGAAGCCGGATAATCGCGAACCGGTGACTCGGATGTATTTTGTATTTTAAAAATGCAGTAAAAATATTACTTGACTGATTTATTCAATCAAACATTCAACTCTTGCCTCCTCATTTAATTACGACAATAGAAAACTATGCTGGATAGCACGG
>JAOUZG010033669.1:135823-146079 GCA_026289955.1 Argiope argentata
ATTACGACAAAAATAAACTATGCCGGATAGTACGGAAGCCGGATAATTACGAACCGGATACTCGGATGTATTTTGTATTTTACAAATGCAGTAAAAATATTGGCATTTATTCAATCAGACATCATAAACAGGATAGAATAATCAAGTTTATTCGAATTGCTTAATGTATATACAGACGCACATAAATTACAATATTTACAATGAAATTTTTCTCTTACAATATAAATACTTCTTTGCAATGTAAGCGACACAAGACACCTAAAAATTTGCAAACTGCTTACAAGGAATCACCACACAATCTCGACACAAACAGTATCTTTCTCATCTATCAACAAATACATATAATATACACATATCATAAAGGTAGAGGAACATTTATGCAGAATTGTTTTGTACTGCCACAGTTTTACACTAAAAAGTGATAAACAATAAATCGTACATTATTTTCTTTTATTAATATGATAAAAAACTGTTGACAGGAAAAAGTAAACTGTTGACAGGAAAAAGCAGGATGATAGTTCAAAACCATACAGAGTTCAAGGTATGTTAAAGCAAATACAATTTTTAAAAAAATGTTATTTCAGAACAGCTTTGTTAAACTTTTTATATTGAAAAATGCTACCACATGTATTAGCAAAATATTATCCGAGACAGCAATTATGCAAAAAAGTATTTTAATTAGGAACAAAATTATTCATTAATAAAAATAAAATTTTTCTAAACATATTTATTAATTTTGGATAGGTATTCTAAATCAATTTGATTTATACAATGGAATCAAGTTATATTTATATGAAAGTGACGGATAAGCTTATTATTTTAATTTAAGACACGGTTTGCAAAAGTAAAAAAAAATTTAACAACGTAAATTTCATGTCAGATGATATGAACAAAACAATTACTCACGTGATTCTGCGCAGATAAAATTGCTGTATTTCACTTATATTACAATTTGATTAATGATTTACCATGAAAAACAACAATCACAAGGAAAATTTATTTGAATATATATAAGTTTTTTTTTATTAAAATAACATTTAAAACCATAATTAACAATTATTAAAAACAATTTTGTTAAGAAAGATTAAAATGATATTAGCAACGACACTTTAACAAAACAGAGAAGCACCTTTTAACTATTTGCAAAAGTAATTAACAAAAAAATTAAAAAAGCAATAAAGGAAAAAACAAGAAAAATTATTATTTTTTCCAATGATTTAAAAAAAATTTTTAAACTATTTTCTAAGAAAACATCAAACAGAATGCTGAAAGCACATAAAATGTATCTTCAATTGTTAACGATACAAACACAGGCTAGTAAGAGAAAGGGGGAAATCATGTAAATTTTCCTGCCATGCTATAAAATTATCACAAGGATTGAAAAACTTAAAAACTATTCCCTTTCATTTACGGAAAAAATTAATCAGGTATATGACTTAGTATTCATTAAATGTTAAGGCTTAATCGGCTGTTCAAAATAAAAAAGCATTCTATAAGATGATTTCTTTTTTCAGAAAACTATTCTTGATATTTTTAATTATTTTTCTTTTAATTATGAAAAGAGAAGATGCAAAACTGCACACTGGTGTTTGTAAAAAGATATCCAATACAAAAGGGTAAAGAAAATAATCAATATTTAAAAATAAATTCCATAAATAATGATAAAATATACACTACTCTTTTAATATGAAAACAAAAAAAACAAAAAAAAACTCATATATATTTTTTAAGATTGTTGTATTTTTTAATTAATTGCAACATATTTGAACTTTTTAGATGCATTTTCCCTTTTAGAAATTATTTAAACTTATCTGCAATTTATAACATTGTTTTGAAATTCAATTAAAAATACTAATAAAACGATGTATTTGAATCCATGCCAAGACAGAAACTTTTATTTTGCCAACAACTTTTATGAGATGGGAGCTGTTTTTCTGCACTTATTTCCAAACAGGAAGATTATTTCTAAATTTATTCAGATTTGTTTCCGAATTTACTCAATTCTGTATAAAATTGCATAAAATTCTGAGTTGAGTTGAATTAGTTTAAATAAATTTTAATTGCTGAGTAAATTCTCACTGTAGTCAAAACTGGAAAACGCATCGTTTAATGACGGACTTTTTCTTCTTGAAGCTTTTAAATAATATTCCTAATCAATATAAATTTAATCATTTTTTAAATCAATTGTTTTAATTTAGCACAAAAAAATTTCAAACTTCTCCAATTCATTTTGGGGGGTAGGATTTCATAAAATACTACTTTAAAATTTCGAAAAAAGAAAATTGGGACATTTTATTGCTACAATTGTAATATAAAAAATGAAGACCTCAAAACAGAATTGAATAAATACAACCAGCTATAAGAAGTTTTGCATCAAAATATTATAAAACTTGAGAAAACATACAAACTATTCATCGCAGGTTCAAATTTTACCATTTCTACATTCGGTATTGTGTCATTATTTTTCTTATTTCAACATATTTCATTTAACTTCATTGAAAAATGTATTCCAAAGTGTGAAAAAGCGCAACTTCCCTTGTTAATAATTCTTTTATAATAATCTATAATAAAGGACGCAGAACGAAGTTAAATTATGCTCTTGTGATGTATGTCAAATGCATCTTGCAAAAGAAGAAAAGAAAATGTCTTATTACTGCGTAGACAAATGGTTGTTTAACACGCAATTACTTTTGTCACGGAAATGAATTCATATTAATTAGAATTTTTTAAACGTAAGCAAGAAAACTAATAGAGTTTTTGCATCAATCATGTTTCAAAAATTAAAGTTAATGGCCAGAATTGGACATATTTCATTCAACCCACTTAAACAGAATTAAAAAAACTGTTTTTAAATATATCTAAATTTATTCAACCCTCTTAAAGTTATTTTGAATTATTGTCTAAATTTTTAGATGTTGAAATCAAAAGTTGCACCAGAAATGAAGTTTACTTCCTTAATAAAAATCATAATTCCTAAAATAAAAAACAATGTGATTTGTTATACTGCATATGGAACAAATCAACAATTTAAAAGTATTTGATACATTAATCTCCAAACTCAAAACTAGTTTAGGGCTCAGCTCATTTTATTTCAGTGACTTGTGACCTTTCCTTAACCATTTAACAGGTATGCCGTACGTGCATCGATTTATTGAATTTTGATAGCTGTAAGCTAAAAATGAACCACTCATAATGATTATAATTCAATATGAAAAATACTTCGAATATATAGATAAGTCATGTATTCAACGGATTTCCATTTGAAACAAAATAAGAAAATATTCCTAAAATAGAGGGTGTCATCTTATTAGACGGTAAAGAAAATAAACCAGTTAATGGGTTAAATATTACTTAGTATGTAATTATCTTTGTCAGTATCCAGTTAAAGATCGTCACCAATTGAAAAATAATAATTAGTTATTTATTACTTCTAAACTGCTTCAACAAATAATAATAATAAGTTTATCTGAAGAAAGGAAAAAAATTATCCTTAAGATAAGTTAAGGGGTTAAAGATGACAGTATGTAATTATCTTTGCCAGTATACATTTAAAGATCGGCACCAATTGAAAAATAATAATTAGTTATTTATTACTCCAAAACTGCTTCAACAAATAATAATAATAAGTTTATCTGAATAAAGGAAAAAAATTATCCTTAAGATAAGTTAAGGGGTTAAAGATGACTTAGTATGTAATTATCTTTGCCAGTATACATTTAAAGATCGGCACCAATTGAAAAATAATGATTAGTTATTTATTACTCCTAAACTGCTTCAACAAATAATAATAATAATAAGTTTATCTGAAGAAAGGGAAAAAAATTATCCTTAAGATAAGTTAAAGGGTTAAAGATGACTTAGTATGTAATTATCTTTGTCAGTATCCATTTAAAGATCGGCACCAATTGAAAAAATAATAATTAGTTATTTATTACTCCTAAACTGCTTCAACAAATAATAAGTTTATCTTAAGAAAGAAAAAAAATCTTATATCCAGAAGATAAAAAAAATCAAATTTCACTTACGGATATCGCAACTGAAAATGACAGAAATTCTCAAGGCGAACAACTGAAAAAAATAAATTAAGAGAAAAAAAAAAAGAAGGCGTCGGTCCACGACAGCAACTTGCAACTGAAATGGCAGAAGGATCTTATGGAACCATCTATCCTAGAAGTGGTGAAGGTCACAGATCTATCCCCACAGACAAACGAATAAATCAGCAGATATAATCACTCTCAAATCGAGACCTGTGACTGAGATTACTTACTCTACGTGCCCTCAGCAACCTCTGGACGCACGGAGGTACATCATTCAAGTGTAATTGTAGGTGTTGGGGATAAGCAGTCAGGTAGTTAATTTTAAGTGCCACGTGGGATTATAAATAACCAGGGCTTTGTTCTACCTTGTTCGGACATCGAACGCGATTGCCATGGCAGAATTCTGCGCGATCATCATTTTTCAAAGTATCTCAACTAGCAGAGCAGGAAGTGCCCAGTAGATTACACAAGTTTTTTCGAACTGGAAAAAGAAAAAGAAGTAAAATAATATTGTTTTAGAATTTATTTATAAGTGGTATGGTTGGCTTCAATCGAGGGAAAGAAATCACATGCCGAGCTGAGTAATTATCATTTAATATAATCTTAATTATTTTCAATGTATCAAGTTAGAATAAAGGGGTCTTGAGAGCAGGACGTCGTAAATGCAAAGCAGTTAAATATTTAAATAACAAATAGATAAGAAGGGAGGTAGAAAATATAGAATGCGCTCTAGATGCCTTTTCTTCCTAGCTTCCAGAGGTTCATCTTAGTTACCTTTACAATTTTTTTAAAATACACATGCACATTCTATTCAAATTTATCAAAGTTGATGATATTTAAAATTAAATCTAAGAAGATTAGAATTATCAAAATAGTTTCTCATTTTAATGAATTTGCAATGGAAATAATTTATTATGCTTAAAATCGAATGAAGAAAATATACCGGGTGTCCAAAAAGTTCTCGTACTCCAAATTTAAAAAATCCTTTTCCATTATTTTTTTTTTCAAGTATATTAAATTTTGCCATACGAGTAATGAAACCATGGACATGCTTGAAGCTTTTTTCGGCGATCGACTTATCTCAAAAAATCTTTGGCCTCCTCGATCCCCTGATCTGACCATCCCGAACTTTTTTCTGTGGGGATATTTAAAGGACAAAATTTATGAAGGTGATCCTCAAACAATAGATTATTTGAAAATCGCAATTACCCTAAGGATACAAGAAATCACTCCTAGCATGTTCAAACGCGTTTCGAAAAACATGCGCAAACGAGTTCAGCTTTGTCTCCAAGAAAGGGATGGACATTTTGAACATTTATTATAAATGTAAGTTCAGTATTTTTTTCCTTAGTTATGTTAAAAGTGCTTTTTATCATTGGCATAAAAATAATTCTTTTTAAACCCATCGTTTTTGTAAAATAAATTCACAAATCATCAGTACGGGAGCTTTTTGGACACCCTGTATATATCATTCCCCAGATGCTATTTGTCTTAATTGCCTGATGCACTTACCAGTTACTAATAGTTTTCTTACTTTCGTTTTTTTTATCTGTTTGATGAATTCAGAAATTAATATTTAACAAATTTAAAGATAACTAAAATTAAATGTAAGACGTTGCTGTATAAAATTATTAAAACATTTCTCATTTTAGTTAATAAATTAATAAATGAGAACATCATTTGGATTGGATACCGATATTTTAATTTTAACCTTTGGTAATCTATTCTCTACTTTCATATGCATAAAATTTTATGCATTTTTTTAATAATGAGAAATGTATTGCATTTATCTTAATGTTCAGGAATTTTATTTCGAAATATTAAATAATTCTCAAATTTTTTAAATATTTTGTGTAATGGAAATCCATCTCACTTCTTAAGGTATAAAACGAAAGTAATGACATAATAAAGACGAATTACAGTTAAAGGATATTCGGAGTTATAATTATATCATTATGTTAATTTAATCATTAACTATAACAAGAAATTGTCAGATTTTTTTAAAAAAAAATCAAGTAAACCTAATTGCATATTGTTTTAAGAATTTTATTGAATGAAGAGTTTCTTTGCTGACTTCAATGAAGCTAATTATATATACCAAAAAACAATTCTTTTGCTAACAGAAAAAGAAGAAAATATACTGACGCGGCAAATTAAATATGATTTACTAACACAAATATTTAGAAAAATGTTAACAGAGATATTATTTGAAAGTGTATTAACTAATTCTTCGAGCTTCCAACTTTTCCTTTTTAAAAATTATAATTAGTTTTACAAAATCAAAAATATTGATCCCTTTACAGGTTTGAGAATGATAAATTACAATGGCTTTACCATTATATTTTGAAAAAAATTCAAGGCTGAGTCTGAGCCGTAGTATGATGAATCCAATGATAGATGCATCAAGTTCTATGATTTTGCTTCGGCCCGTTTCGATGATTTATAGAAAAAAGTCACAGTACAAAGAAGTAGGTGCAGAAGCAATAGTGGAATAACAAATCTGAAGAAAATTGCACTACATGGAAATCATTTCTGAAGTGACCAGCACAATACCACGAAATAGGAAAATTCACTCGAAGTATGCAGTTTCTTCCATAGATTGTTTTTCTTTCAAAAAACTGTCATGAACCTTAAAAGTAGTTAGTAGAGATTCAATACTGGCACCGTTGACGATTGTTGAATCGACTTTCATACTTGTTAGTATTCTGAAAAGATTTCAGCATTCCTTATCACAGTCAACAAACATAAAACATGAAATCACTAAAATTATCTGGCTTATGAAAAGCTATCCAAAAGTTCTAATTTTTTTTCACCACAGTTTGGGTGGATTTTCAGACCAAAGATATTTGCTCAATGATAGCAATTGGTGAATAAGTTGTTGAAGAAATGTTTTTCAAATGTATACGTATTTTCTGCTCGTATAGAGCAAACACACCAAACATTCAAGTATTGGGCTGTTGTTGTTTTCCAATTTTGGATTCTAACATCAAAATTCTACTTCCATGAAATACTTTCGGTCATGAAACAAAATTCCAATTGTGTCAGTACACGAATCGGCAAATGTCTGTTCGCAAAGATTTGGAAAGAGGGCTCAGAGTTTTAGGTCAGTTTTAGTGCACATTCCCGTAACAGTAGCCTCTTGACTAGGCTGAAGAAGTTGACTAATTTCATCAACAATCTCTCTTTAGAGTAACACAATTGCACACATAGGTTTGTTTTATTTCAAAATTTCACCTGATCAGCCTTTTGTGGGCGAATTCTTCGGTGAAGGGGAGCTCACCGGGTCATTCCTCACTTGGAGAGGGGGTAAATGTCCACCAGTGGCCAATCTGTGAAAAGCAGACTCAGCATTTGTGAGAGTAGGTAGGTTATAAGGTGCAAATCGATGAGCTTTTGGACTTTTTACCAAGGAATTGCTAGTACCGTTGGCATACGAAGCAGGATCTTGATTTCCAACCAATCCATCTTGAAGACTATCCATCAGAAGACGGTTGTGTCCAAGTTGAGCATGGAGTTGCCTCATGGCTGCTAATTGGGCGCCATCAGTTGGTGGAAAGAGAGCCCCTAATTGCTGTTGAGTCGAGGGATTCGGCATCAGGAAGGGCAAGTGTCCCATCAATCCTGTATAGAAGGACGGAGGGTAGGGTAGAGGTAAATACTTCTGGAGATTCTCCAAACCACCAAAATCACCACCGCTGAAGAGTTTTTCGTGCATCATTCTCTGTTCAACTGCCGATGCTGAAGATCCGGGGGATGTTGATCCAGCAGGTGAGGTCGGGGATCCTCGAGGAATGCTAGAATCGAACATTCTCAGGGAATTGCTTCCAGGAGAATGATGTGTTTGGTGGTGGCCGTTAACAAGTGTCTGCGGCTCCAAATCATCTTAAGGAAAAATAAATGAAAATATAATGTTAATTTCTTTGAATTATCATATGTCTTAAAGAAGAAAATGATGAGCAAATGATTAGGGAACAATTATCTTAATAAAGTTTAGGAGGGAAGACACTATTTCGGCATCTAAATATTGTTTCTAAAACTCTTATGCACTGAATGATAGAATCATGATCCATAGAAGGAGTTTCATAGAGAGTGCCATAGAGGATGGTATGGGGTAAAAAGAATAAATGATATAAGTTTTAAATTTTTGAGCACAACAACTATAAAAAAAGTTTTTAAAAAATAAGAAAAGAGTTAGAGGAAGAGATTTAAGTTTTAATAAAATAAAATAAAGTTTTAATAAAAAAATTGCCTATCATATTTTTTTAAAATTAAGAAACATTTCATTTCAAAATAGTTTCTTGGAAACAAAACATTAAAATTATTCTCATCTAATATTTAAAATTTTATATATATTTTTTAAAAAATCAGTGTTTTTAAATTAATTAAGTTTTATTCATTGAAATATATTCAAACAATAAAGGCACAAACACTGAAATATATCCAAACAATAAAGAACAAAGAAAAAGAGTTATAACGAAATTATATATACGCGAGTGATTTTTTAATCAAATTATACGATATAAAACCACTTCTCATTATTTTTTCAAATAATCGATTTTTTGTTTAACCATGCTAATGAGAAGTTTCTATTAATAACAATTGCCTTAATAGTAGATCTTAATAACATAAACTAATACTGCAATGTGAATATTTTTAAATAAATTTTAAAGGCTTTTAGATTTTTTATTGTGTTTTGCATAAACAGATATTTAATATAACAAAAGCTTACAATGCATCGAATAAATTGTTCTCTGGTCAAACATACTTAATAGGAAATAAGCATTAGTCATTATTTCGTATAATAGTCTTCTGTTAACTAATATTATAATTTTATTTTTTCATATCCAGCAATATTTTCATACATAATCTATTCGGATGTACTTTTTAGATTAAATTGTAAATAAATAATCAAGCTAATAACAATGTATGTAAAGAAGTATATCATCAACCAAAGTTAATCGAACCCTTCAGCGTCACATTTGCACAGGGAATCTTATCGATCCCGTATAAAAATTAGGAACTGTTCTTCCATTGCGTGATAAACCAATAACACGCCCATCGCACGTCGTGCTGCCAACAAGGCCAAAAATTGGCTGAAAATCGTTCTCCAATAAAAACAGGACCAATAATACACAATCATCATCGGTTGGGTAAACGAAATCTCTCCCTGTTTGATATTCCACGCCTGCGACATCTTCATTCACTATTAAAACTGAATACATTTTGAGTCATTTTGAAGAAGAACGAGCATTTCCAAAGTGCCTTATGCAAATCCTCCAGGAAACTGAACTGCTATTGCTGAGGATTCTAACTGTTCCGTTCACGCGATTGATGTAATAAATGGCCTTCTATTGTAGAGCGAAGAATGGTAAGCTGTAAGTGCCAACCAGCACTCGGCCGAAAGTTGGCTCATCAATTATTCTTCGTTTTTTGTCATTAGTGCTAAGTTTGCCCACTGAAGTGTTGTTAGTTTTGGGTGGTACGGTGCGTGGCTCGATCCGTGATATGTTTTCCTGTAGACGCCAATTGAAAGAAAAGTTTTTTTTTCGGCACAATTAACTGATTCGATGTTGCCTGATGATCCCTAATGGTTGATTTAATATGACGGTGACGTAGTTATGAAAACTCAATGTTTTTTTTAAATCTCTGTGAAATTGAGGAGTGAAGTTTTATCTTTTCCTGGCTGTGCTTTGTATCAATTTTTTTCTGATTTGTTGTTGTTACTTATGGCACTTGCCTTGGAGAAGCCCCCTGCCGATACAGCAGCAGATTTAAGCCGAAAAGATCGTCTCTTGTTTTTTGAAGTAGCGCCAACTAGGGCCAAGAGTACGACTTAGCTACACAATCACTTGCACAGCCCCTTTTTACAGGGGGGCACAGTCACACATCTCACAGATAGCACACAGAAGAATAACCATGCCCGAACCGGGACTCCCAGAACACGAGGAAAACGCGCTATCTCTGTGCCAGAGAGCCGGCTTTCTGATTTTATTCTTTTTGTAAGGAAATAATTTTTGAAACCCATATGCGGAATATTAAGTTTGGAAATAATTAAAAAACGAATAATATTTAAATAAAAAATTAGAGTATTTTCAGATGTCTATAGTTTAATGATTTCGATTTATTATTATTTTTTCTTTCATTCAATTCCTACTATTAGTTCACACTCTCCATCTATCTATCTATCTATCTATCTATCTATCTATCTATCTATCTATC
>JAOUZG010033669.1:152957-164973 GCA_026289955.1 Argiope argentata
CTTCCATCGGGATAGATAATATATATTGATTCTTTTTGTAAGATAATAATTTAGAATAATAAACTTCTTTTTTAGGTAATATAAAAATTTGGATAGATAACACGATTTTGATAAAACTTTAGATAAACTATTAATCATAGATGAAATATTCTTCATAAAATTATTAAACGAACGAAAGTATATACTTTGTAAAACGATATTAATGTTATTTCATTAATGAGGATAAAAGTTTAACATGTGAAGATACCAAAATAATCATATAAAAGCTATAAATGTTTTCACATTAATTGTTTACTAAGGTACAACGAGCAGTTCTTACTATAAATTGTATGGCCTAAAAAAAAGATTTTACACAAATGTATTTGTTATATGCAATTTAAACGTTCTTCCATCACGATAGATAATATAGATATATTATTTTGTAAGATAGTAATTTAGAAAAAGATTAAAATGAAATCTGCTATGCACATTTCAATTTATCATATCAGAACATCATTTCTTGAACGGCCAAACACCACGTGCTCGTTCAAGTTAAATTATATTTTCATTCATTTTAATTGTTTCATTGAATGAGTCACTTTAGTATTGCAAACGATCATAAAAAAAACTTTTCGCATTTACTGTTTAAAAAAATGTCTCATTTCATGTTTATTTCATTTCATATAATCACATGCTCAAAATGACATTTTTCTAGGTTTTATTATCCGTAGTCATTGACTTATTTTTTTAAAATCAGATCCTCTGTTTATGCAAGGGCAACGAGTTGTTAAAGACTGATTTTTTGAGATGCTCGTGCAGATAATAAAATTTCAATTTTTCGCCTGCGGATTAAAATATTTATTTTTTACCTACGTATTTTTGTTGATGCCAGAAAGTCCCATTTCCAAAACAATGCCATGTTCTTACATGATAATAATATACTTCTCTTTCAGGTAATATAAAAATTTGGATCGACATACATAAACTATGAATCAGAAACAAAATATTCTTGCATAAAATTTCTTTAATTTACAGAAATATGTCTACAATTCTGTTGAATTGTTTTATTTAGTTTTTGAACATTATATTTAATATTTATGTTAATCATTATATTTGTTCTTTATCTTTAAATTATTTGTTAAGCAGCCATTTTCTGTTTAATGTATACATAATATCTAATCAATGAATCCCAGACAGAAAACTATTTATTTTTGAATATAAGTTAAAATTTCAGTTTCAGTTTAATTTTAATTAAGGATGCTAAGAAATCTAGAATATGCTTATAGGTTTGAAATGTTCATCAAGAAATTCACTTCAATATGCTTGATTAATTTTGGCTATTCAAATTTTTGGCAACAAACGGTGAAGATCATGTTGTTTGTGGGGTACACCAAGTAAGTAGTCATAGCTATCCGTGAATGCTCCTTTTTTTAAAGATTAGCTTTATTCAAAATAAAATGCAGAGATATAAAGTTGACAAACTTTGACTAGTAAGCCTTTTGTCACATCAAACTATTCATTTTTTGGGCAATAAGAGTTAATACTATAGTATTTGTGGAGTACAGGAAGTAAGCAGTCATAAATATCCATAAATACTCCTTTTAAAAATTCACTTTTTCCAAAATGAAAAAGAAATATTAAAGTAAAAATTTTGACTAATAAGTCGAGTAAAAGATAAAGATAAGATCGAGCATTTTTGACTAGTAAAAGTTTTGGCAACATACGATAAAGATGATGCTACTTTGGAATACAGGAAGTAAACAGTCATGGATATTCATCCTACTGAATTTTCTTAGTTTAAAGATCCCAGGAGGCAATACACTTTACCGAAAACAAAATCCCGTATACATCGGGTTAGATCGAAGTCTATACGCAGAGCCTGATTAAGGCAGGGACATGTGGGAAAGTTTCCCCAGGTCCCCACATCAAAGGATGCCCCTAAATCGGATAGAAAGTTTGTTTTACGTCCCCTTTTTTGATTAACTTTTTTAACATTGATTTTAAGAAACAAAAAAGAAGGAGGTGACACCAAAGAAGTTTTTGCCCTGAGCCCCAATTAGACTAAGTCGAACTCTATCTATATGAATAGCTCTCAAGAATAATATACTAATTATGCATTAGGAAAAGTTATAACGTTACAAAATATATCACGTAGTACCATTATCTGGGGTGTCCACGTCCACGTTTTCGTTGTCACTACTGTCGTCTGCTTCGTCCGCACGACCATCCTCAGGTGGTGAAGCAGTCAAAGATTCTTCTTGGTACGAGTGAGACCCGAATAGGGAGTTCTGTCTTCTGAAACGAAGGGTATTTTCGAAGTCTATAGTCAACCGAATGATGCAGTGTCACAAGGGTCATAAAATGTAACATTTAAAAGATAGATTTTTTTAAAAATTGCAAGTCTATATGTGAACAATAATATATAATGAAATAACGCCTACCTTTTATCTTTCCTGGCAGCTCCTGAATCACGGAATCCTTTAGCGAAAGGGTTATTATCAATCTTTAACCTGGTGATCTGTTGGTAAAAAACAAGTACCATTAGATTTTAGACAACTTCTTTTCTAAATCTTGTTATGAATTTTGTATAAATTAGAGTAAATATATTGTAAATATGTATGAATTTAACGTAAATATTGTAAATAATTTAAGGTAAAAAATTAATTGTAATGGAATCATGCGTCAGAGAGAAAATACCTTTCTAAGTGGATTTACAGCAGAAGATCACCATAATTGACTAATTTGGCGATGTAAGTGTGTTGGCGACGGTTTTTACTACATACTAAAATGTGTAGTAGAAGTTAAAATAAAGATTTATTCCTCGAAAAGGTTGGAGAAAATTCCACAGTTGTTTGGAACGAGTACGTCGTTTCTATGTTTGATCCATCCACTTTAGTGGGACGATATTCAAAGCCGTAGCTTAAGGAGAGAAATGAGACAAGTTCGGAGAACAAGCTACGTTAGTTGGCTTAGTTTGAGAGAGTGTCTTTTCAACACAAACCGAGAATTTCGATGGATTTAAATATTTTCAACATCACGTGAAGTATTTTTTAATCTATAATGTACATACATGGGAGCATGGCCTTATATATCAAATGGGCTCTGTGATATTGTCTCTACTCGCATTTAATAGCAGTCTGTGAGAACTAGATTTTCAAACTGATTAGCTATTAATAATATAATTATTATTAAGTACCTTACATTCTTTCTAATCGTCAAACCGAGAATGTCGATAGCTTTAAATATTTTCAGCATCACGTGAATGATTTGCAAAAATCCAAATAAATCCGGCTAGTATTTTTAATCTATATTGTACGTACATAGGCGTACATAGTACCTTATATATCAAAAGGGCTCTGCGATATCGTCTCTACTCGCATTTGATGGCAGTCTATGAGAAATAGATTTTTAAACTATTAGCTACTAATGATATAATTATTATTAAGTACCTTATGTTCTTTATAATCGTCAAATCGGAATTTTCGATATATTTAAACATTTCTAAGATCACACGAATGATTTGAAAAAATCCAAATAAATCGGTTCATTATTTTTGAATTCATAATGTACATACATATGAGCATGACCTTATATATCAAATGGGCTCTACTCATATTTGATAGCAATCTATGAGAGCTAAATTTTCAAACTGTTCCAATGAAGGTGCAAATGTTTTAATATGAGTGGAAATTTATATTGAAAAGCAGCAACACTCATTGCATTTTTTATTAATGATTCATCATAATAAGCATTATTTAATAATACACTCCAACAGATTTTCGTTAATAAAATAAGTAATTGCATGTTTGATGTTTATGTGCGAAAAATTATCAAGATCATTCATTCCCTTAAAGGCTCAGGGGCTTTCCCCCTCCCCTTCTTTTATATCATCTTAGCAAAAGAATGATAATTAACTAGTTCGTATCTTTAATCACGTTCACATGTACACAATGACTCAAAAAAAGTATCAATTTAAATAAATAAGAATTAGCTTGCGATCTTGAATCCAAAATTGCAGGTCTATATAAAATTTTGGATCTAATCAGAAAAATATAGTGCTAGGTTTTCTTAATTGCATATCGAAGCACCAAATGCGCCAAATTGTGTTATTATATGTATTCAAGTTTGTCAAAAATTATGAGCTTAAAGGGTTCGCTAACGTACTCTCTACATTACACCCCTTCCGTTCTACGTTCAGGAGATGCAGAGGAGGAAAAAAAAAACAAAATATTAAATGATTTAAACTTTTGCCTACTAATGGGATTTATATATACCATTGTCTTTTTAAAATTACTTTAAATAGTTATAAGTAAAAATAATTTATTTGGGGCGGATTATTTGACCATCATACCCCAGCCTTTGGGTTAAAAATTATTTGCTATATTTTGTTTAAGCTTACAGAAACACCGAGGAAAGAAAAATTCCACTGATTAACTTTTAATAACTTTTTTTAATATATAATTCTTCTAAAATTGAGGCTATTTACAGCAACAAAAGAAGCTATAACGTTAGAAATAATCATATTTTGAATCAATTACATATTGAATCATTACATTGCGATAAAAAATAAATTAAATTCCATGGCATCAATAAATCATCAAGAAAATTGAATTCAAAGACGACGTTAAATTAATGATAAAGCTTCCAAACTTAGAGAAAAAAATTAATAAATAAAAATCAGACAAAATGAAATAAATAATTAATTTCAAAGACGCGATCCAGTAAATTGGTCTTATTTTGCAAAACAAATATATAAAATAATTTATGAGAAACAATTAAAAATTGATGCATTACGTAACTCTGATTCATCAAAAAGAATAAATTACACTCGCGCTTATTTCAATAAAATTCGTGAAATTAAAGTAATTATTTCACCTCCGAGCCCATCTAAATACCATCTTGGCGCCACTTTAAATATATCAGGGCAATTTATTACTTATAAATTTAAATTTATCAGTTAAACAAGAGTCTTTCTTCCAAATCCCAGTCGTTCCATAACTTTTAAATACTTATTCATATTAATCAAGTTAGAATTTCATGCAGAAGATGAGCGCAAAAAGAGAGCAAATGAAAAAAAAAATCCAATTAAGAATGCAAATATTGCTATCCTTCGAATTAGCAAATGAAATAAACGAGCTGAGATTTGTCCGTGACTGAATGAATATTTTAACAAGATTTTTATTAATTTCAATCATTTATTGTTGCCATTTGATAAATGCAGTAAATGATTCTAATAAATAAATGCGAGTCGGATTTGAAATAACGAAAGTCGTTTGCTGTCTCCAGAGGAGGAGCAATTATATTTTGTCATTAAAACCAATCTAGTAATGAATTCAAATGAAATTAAGGAGGAATTCTTATTTGTGCATGAGATCTTATTTGCTAATTAGGTTTCATTAAACATCGTTTTATTTGTTTGTTTGTTCCCACTGGGATTTGCTTTTCATTAAAAAAAATGAGTAAATATAATCAGCTGTAAAAAGTGTTGACTTTAATGCTAAATATATTCGTTTTCTTAATTATTGATGAAATATTTTTTATGCTCTCTTTTTCACTTTAAAAGAAAAAAATGATTACCATTTTGTTCCTATGGGAATTTTTTCAGCTTTGTTTAATTTGAAAGCTATTGTTTTAAGATTAAAATATATCATAGCGCATGAACAAATAAATATTTTTAATATTAATATGTCAATAATAAATATTATAAAAATGATTGCATATTATAATATTTAGTTTTAAATATTTGATTTTCGCTGTTAAAATTAGAATAACGCTCTTAAAAAAAAAGAATCTTCATGTTATAATGTTTTTTTCCCTTCTTTTTTTTTAAGAATGATGTATTGGATTAATACATAATAAAAGGAAGATTCATTGGATAACTGCTAAAGGCGAAGTCTTTGGGTTATTCTATGTATCTTCTTGAGTCTTTTTCATCCTATTATCTTTTACAAAAAAGTCTAGAAAGTTAAAATTAGTCTAGAAATTTATAATTTTTAAAATTGTTTAATGAATAATTCGGCATATTCTCAGCGACGCATTGTTGCCAAAAATATATTGTTAAGTGCTATGAATATGATAATTAATTTTTTAATTTCATGGAATTAATATTAGTTGGCCAATCAATAACATTTAAGGAATAATGACCAGATTAACTTTTTTCTTCTTATTTTTTTATTACCAACAATGGATAAAGGTTCTTATCTTTAAGACGAATTGCCCTTTCAAAGCAAAAGTAAAGTAGAAAAAGAATTTGACTAATTTAATGATGCAGATCAAAATTTTATATTTTCTCCTGAATGCGAATAATTTTTCAAACTAAAAAATGCCCTTTTCCGCATGAAATCCCAGTCATCCCGTGACCATTCGGAAATTCGTTCTGGTCACTGGTTTTGTTACTTCTCATTTTTTCAGATAATATGAGAAGATATGTCATATTAAAATAATGAAATGTAAAAATTAACTTGAGAAATTTTTAGATCACAAAATGAATGCTTTTTAAAAGTCTTTAATTTTTATATATATGCATAATATTATAGTCATACCTTTTCGTTCTGGTAGGCAGTGACAGCAATGAACTCCGTCTCTTTGAAGACGTACGTTCTGAAGGTGGAATAAGGGAGCTTGAGAATATCGTTTGCCCGCACCAGGTGGAACCTCGGCTGGTACTTGTGCATCGAATTCAGAATCGTCTGAAACAAAAGAAGAAAGTTTGTTAAAATTATACATTTTCTATACCTACTGATAATAAAGATGATTGTGTACATTTGAGTCTGCCTGTGCATGTGTTAGGGTTCCACAAGTCAGACCTTTTGACCTCCAGCTACGAATTTCGGCTCTTATATAATTTGGAGAGTAAGAATGTGCACCTTGAAATTATTTTTGTAGATTTAATTAAAATTTCATTAATAAAATGAATAATAGTATAAGTATGTTTAAATTTTTTAATTGCTTTTTAATGATACCTAATTAAGAATCATATATATATATATATTTCCTGAATTTTGTCAATTTTTATAACACATAATTTTTATTAATAGATTCATTATTGACCAAGCCCAACGTCTTGCCATAAGCGGTAGCGCGTCTTCGATGTGATCTGAGCATCCCGGGTTCGACACCCCCTTCGGGCATAGTTGTTCTGTTGTTGTTGTTACTTATGGCACTTGCCTATGGACAAGCCCCCTGCTGATACAGCTGCAGATTTAAGCTAAAAGGAGCGTCTCTTGTTTTTGAAGTAGGGTCAAGAGTACGACTTAGCTATGCCCTCATCACATTTGCTTGCACAGCCCCTTTTTACAGGGGGGGTACACTCACACATCTCACATATAGCTCATAGAAGAACAACCATGCCCAAACCAGGACTCGAACCCGGAACTAGAAGAAGACGTGCTATTTCTGTGCCAGAAAGCCAACGTAGCTGTTCTTCTGTGTTCTATCGGTAAGGTGTGTGAATGTGCCCTCCCCCTGTAAAAAGGTGCTGTGCAAGCGAATGTGATGAGTGTGTACCAAAAGTCGTACTCTTGGCCCTAATTGGTACTACTGTAAAACAAGAGACGCTAATTAGGCTTAATTCGCTGACTACCTCAGCGAGCTTGTCCATGGTAAGTGCCATAATAAACAACAACAATAACAACAACAATATTGACCTTAGCATCTTATTGCTTTCATTGTTTCAACAAATATTTAATTGGGAGATTTTCTCTGGATTCGGAGGATTCTGCTTAAATCCTTTTAGTTTACAAGATAAACAAAACAGTGAATTTACAATACCGTAAAAATTAGATTAATGAGCCCACATTTGCTTTTTAATAGCTCTACGATATCATGGGACTGGTCTTCATTTAAAATTCCATGTACACAATGAGCAGAAATAATTTTTAAAAAAATGACGATTAAAGTAACACGGTTTTAATATCTGACGGTTTCAGGGAATCATGGGCATGAAAACATCTAAATGATTTAAATTTTAATAAAATGAAGTATAACTAATAATTCCGGGGGAACTAGCTGTTTGTCAAAGGTGGATAGTTAGTATATATAATGTGGGTGAATGCTTGAGTATTCTGTAAATACTAAATTGTTATTAATAATATTGTAAATACTAATTGTATATTGTAAATACTAAATTGTTATTAACGTTACTTAAATGGTTTAGAACAAAATATTTTCTCTATCAAATGTTAGTCATTAGTGTTTCTACAACACCAAATATGCAAAAGTGTTATTTATATTATTTTAGAAAAGAAGCGATAAATGATATTATTTTTTAAAAAAATAAGTAATGGCTAATTATTTAAAAGAAAAAAACCCTACACAAAACAAAACTTTTCTAATAAGATAAGGTATCTTACGTGAGGTGAGCGAGGAAGTTTTTGGAAAACCAATTCAGCTGGTAAAAGTTTTAAAGAATATAAAAATCATTTTTATAGGATTTTATTTTTTCGAAATAATCGCCAAAATCCAGCCAGCATCTAGCTGACTTTTTAAGTAAGTAAAAATTCGAAATAAAATTTAAAAAAAAAAAATCTCTTCAAAGTGCGCAACACCCTGTCTAAGATATATTTGCATCACATTTGGCGATAAATGAATTTGCATTTAAAGAAATAAATTATAGCTAATTTTTTAAAATCTAAAAAAAAAAAAAAAGACTAAACTTTACTAATAAGATAAAATGGGTGACATAAGTTGAGCAAAAAAGTTTCTGGAAAACCAATCCAGCTGATAAAACTTTAAATTAGCATAAAATTAATTTTATAGGATTTTATTTTTTGGAAATATCGCCAAATCCAGCCAAAATTCAGCCAACTTTTTAAATAAGAAAAAATTCGAAGAAAAAAAAAATCTCTTCGAAGTGCACATTGTTCCGTCCACGATATATTAGCATCAAATTCGTCTAGATCAAATGGTCCGAGCTCTAAAGCACCAAAATTTGCACAAAAAGACTGAGACATCCATTCTTCTACATTATTTGTTGGGGTAGAGAGGGTTACGATTCAAAGCTTGGAATATCAAACGACATTTCTTTTTAAAATTTATATAACCCTTTACCTTGAGATTTATATTATGTTATTAGAATCGTAAGAGGCTAAAAATGGACATGATGATTATCTTTCTAATTACAAATGCGAAACTTTGAAAAGAGTAATTATATTAGTACAGGCCCAAACGTGTCAGAAATCCCTCCGCTAACATCATGACTGTCTTATGGATCATAATTCTTGAAAGGCTATGTGCTGAGTAAATAAATGAGGAAATAAATTACAGTGTTTGGTAATGATATGTGTACACAGTTATCTGATAAGATTGTTCTAGGAGTGAAAATGATTAATCGTTCATTCGCAAAATAAAGTTCCCTCCGCCCAGTGGGTTCGATTGCGAAAACTGCCCTTGGGCCAGTTATTTGTCATGATTGGGAGTTTCTGAGAGGGAGAAAAAATTGAGTCTGTCTATCGTATAGGATGATAAAAATTCATCATTAGCAAATATCTCTGAACAAAAAATGAATAAATGTGATAACTACCAAAATGACCGGGGAAGCAGACGTACCTAGATATGCCTTCAATGACAAGTGAAACTAAAAGCCTCATAATTGCTACTTATTTTACCTTATTATGACATATAATTTATTTTTGTTGGTTACGTTCCATAATTGGGTTGAAAGATTAGGGATGCGATACAAAATCAAAAGCCTAGCGAGTTTTAGTGTTATATGACATAAGAATCAGATATGGCAATGATGTGCTAGTGATTCAAAACCCATGCAGTGGGCAGACTAAATAGCTTGCTTCTCCAATGGTTTAAGACAGACTTATGCTAAGACGTGCTTTCAGTTACAAAGAGAATAAAAATTGTATAATTATTATTTATTTTATCAAATGTAGATGTTTATTTTAAGCACATCAAGTATCAATGCATGGTTTAAAAAATCTTGGAACAAACGTAAAATTAAAAAACATAAATCGACATAAGAATTTTTAATGTTTTGGTGAAGCAGCTAGAAATAGCTTTTCTGTGCTAATGTACCATTTGAAATTATAAACTTCAACGTTGCTGTTTGTTTTGCCTTTTTATGTTATATGAATGCCGGTTTTCTGGCACAGAGGTAGCGCGTCTTCCTCGTGTTCTGGGAATCCCGGTTCGAGCATAGCTGTTCTTTTGGGTGCTATCTGTGAGATGCGTGAATGTGCCCCCCCTCCCTGTAAAAAGGGGTTGTGCAAGCGAATGTGGTGAGTGTGTAGCTAAGTCGTACTCTTGGCCCTAGTTGGCGCTACTTCAAAAACAAGAGACGCTCCTTTCGGCTTAAATCTGCTGCTGTATCAGCGGGGGGCTTGTCCAATATGGCAAGTGCCACAAGTAACAACAACAACATGTAATGTGAATTATTTTAAAGTAGAATACATTCTGTAGTTGCGTTGAAAGATTAGGAATGGAAGACAAAAGCAAAACGCAAAAACACAATGAAAATAAGTTTTTTATGACCTAAGAGTCTAATATATTTATACTGCGTCAATTATTTAAATCACTGGAAATGCAGACCATGAATTAAATAACTTGCTGTGAGAAATGGCTTAGGATAAATGTATAACAACATTTACTTTCAATTACAAAGGATACAAAAATTAGCAATTACTTATTTTATCAAATAACGTTTATTTTAAGTACATAACGAGTTTTATAGCTTGATTAAAGGATTGTGGAATTCATGTAATATCTAAACGCATAATCGATATAAAAATTTCAGTGTTTTGGATAAACAGACAGAAATAGCTATTTTGTGCCAATGTACCATGTGAAGACACAAAATTACCATTTATTTTGCCTTATTATGAAATATAGTTTATTTTAAAGTTATACATTCCGTATTTGGGTAGAAAGATTAAAAATGAGATGCAAAATCAGAGAAGATAGTGATTTTTAGTCAGATATGCCTACGATGCACCAAAGAATCAAAAACCAGGATCTGTAGTCTGTAGATTAAATAGCCTGTTGAGCCAATAGTACAAGACAAATGTACAATAAAATATGCTTTCAATCAAAAAAGAAAAAAAATACATATTTATTATTATATCAATTAATGATGTTTATTTTAATCACATTGAGTTTATTTTAACCACATTGAGTATTGTTGCCCGGTTAAAGAATCATGGAAGAGATGTAGAATCAAAGCTAATAAATCAGTAAAAGAATTTCAAAGTTTCGGCGCAAAAGCCAGAAATCCACACCAGTGTACCAGGATGGTTTCATAACGTGATTTGCACTCAAGGACAAGGGAATAAAATTTGCAAAATGCTTAGTTATTTTTTTAAATTAACTATTTTAATTTATAGAATAAGATTTCCGAATGTCTTAAAAGTTTAAAGACCAAATGGAAAAATGGAACACATAAATTGAAAAATTAATGAATTTTAGTTCTTTATTATGCATGGGCTGGATATGGTTAGACTGCGCCATCGAGGATTATGTACCAGGAAGAATAAATTGTTTGCCGTTAAATGACATGACATCATTTGTAAACAAAAGCCAATAATAGCCCAGAGCTGCCCAACAGCTGACCGAAGTTTAAAATAATGAGGTTCGTTTCAAAGGATAATAAGGATAAAAATAATGAGCTTCAGATATTAAATGATGAGATTCAAATACCTCAAAAGTATATGAATCTCATCATTCCTTTATGAACTCATTAAATCTTGAATAGGAATTTCTTCTTTATTGACGCTTTATTTCAAATTTTCTCTTTTTTTTCTTCTATCTCCTAATTACCATCTTTTAAATACCTATATCAAAATTGCTATGTAATTTAACTGCAATGATTCGATCAGATTAATTCGCTTATATAGTTATTTGTTCAAAGCATTAGTGAAAGCAGCCTGTATATTAATTAGATACAAATATAGATACACTTTTATTTGATACAACTTGTTATTATCGCAATAACAGAAAAAATGCAACACAAACACACACGCACGCACGCACGCGCACGCACGCGCACGCACACACACACACACACACACACACACACACACACACACACACACAC
>JAOUZG010033669.1:166909-183221 GCA_026289955.1 Argiope argentata
AGAATCTAATGGTATATCTATGGATTTATTAGAATCTAATGGTATATAAGACCAGGGATAAATGATTTCGTGCCTTTATTACATTCTTCTGCTTTTGTTTTTTCAACTAATAAGAACTTAATATAAAGGTACAATAATATGATTCAAATCGCTTACTCAGAGAATTCAATCAGTAAGATATACCAAGAAAAACGAATCAATGTCCAAAAATTCTTAGAATTATACGAAATTTTATGTAATTTACGAATCAATTTTAAATCACACACACACACACACACACACACACACACACACACACACACACACGGTTTTACGTTAGTTTGATATGGCTCCAGATGTTAAAAATTAATCACATCATCGATCAAGCAAAATGATGTCTATTTCAGTTATTACTTTTAGTTGAAACATAAAAGTTTTTGTTCTTTCCTAATGAAACAAATTTATGATTTCATTACGCGATCGCAGAATGTCAAAAGTTTATCAGAATCGATTGCATTTGAAAAATTGGCATCACTCTCACTTAAAATATATCGGTAAGTATCATTTTAAAAAAAGAAGACGAAAGAAGCAAAAGGGCCGTCATTTCATCGAACAAAAGCTCGAAGGCCCAGAAAAATAAATCAGGGGGACTTGGACGGAAAAAAAAATCATTATTTTAAATTACGGAAAAAGGGGACGGAAAAAATCTTTCTCACGTTAATATTTTATTTAGCATCAATCATTTTTAGATGGGTAAAAAGTAAAATAAATATCATTCATTACACTTTCATTAAAGAGAAGGGGGGGGGAATCTGGAGGCACAGGAGATAAAAAAAAATGTATTGAACCAATTTTATTTCGCTGTCTCTTAACCAAATAAAGAAGGAAAAAAAAATGTGCTGCCGTATTTTGTTCGATAGAAGAAAAAAAGAATAAAAATAAGAGCAACAGACGATTTTTTGGATCGCATCCGTCTCGGAGGCCCTTCGCCATCACGTGACTCGAAGGCAGGTGGTGGCAACCCTCCTCCTTCCTTCATAACTATCGTTTCCCCCTCTCTCCCCCCGGAGTCTAAAAAAGTACCAGGTCCAATGATTTTAGGTTATAATTAGGGATGATACAGCCCGGGGCCTCTTTGTTTTAGAGAAGAAAAATGGCCTCCAAATGTGATTAGAGCTGGCACACTGCTTATCGTTGATAACTGCATCAAGGGGGCTGAAATTTTTATGTGCCTGATTTTCTTTTCTTTTTTTTCCTTGTCTCTTCTTTTTTCGTTCTCTCAGCCCTACTATCGCTTTGTCATTGCAGATGAACAGTATAAACGCGTTGAAGATTTTTACGGTCTTAACGTTGAGGAAATTTTCACTACGATAAAGAAAAAAGAAGGCAAAATTTACTTTACAACCCCGTAATCGTTCTATACCACGAGGGTTTATTTTTTTGCTTATTATTACTATTTTTTTCCTTTTTAGTAGTTTCGTTCTTTTTCGCAGTCCGGAAGATTGTTCATGATTTGTAGAGACCGTTCTTAAGAAGGAAGTAACGACAAATAACCGTTTTATTTTTCTCCGGTAATAGACTGAAAGATTATTATTTAAGGATCGTGGCAGATATATCTGTGACTATCACTTGCTCAGCTTGCAGAAGAAAAAAATCTAGAAATTTGTAGCTCTCTAAAAATTTTCATGCCATAGCCGGAAGCACTAAAATTTTATAACCAACTTTTATCAACATATTATGCATGTTAGGAGACAAATTATTCTTGATAATCGTTAACCAAAATTCAAAGCAATTGATTGGTGTAGAATTGTATTTACTACAAAAGCGTATTTTTATTGTAGTTTTTAATTCGTATTTACTGTTATTAACGATAAAAATAGGTAAATTTTAAGACGAATTGGGCGTTTTTCATTTGCATTTAGCACCATTTTATTGAAATGGTACTTAAAACCATTTTGATCGCAATTTCAAAATCTTTTTAATTTTTCCAAGTAACAACAAAAAAAATTAATAGCCGTATTTTCTGAATTTTAGCTGGAACAATGAAAAAAAGTTTGCATTTATTTGCCCTTTCCTTTTTATTAAATGATATTAGAAGTAAAACGTTCACATTTTTTAAATTTTTTTTTCTAATAAACTATACAAGACGACATTAATAAGTAGATATTTTTAATTAAAATATTTGGAAAAGCTTTTTTTATAAAATTAAATTTTGATTTTTTTTCAAACACGTGGTATAAAAAACAAATGATCATAATAATATAATTTACGTAATAATATAATTAGCTAGATATATAATCAAACATTTTTTAATGGCTCAAAGTATTTGTCCATAATATGAGTTTTAGTGTGAAATTATTGTAGTTATAATTCATGAAAAAATGTTTATATCCAAAAAAAATTTATCCTTAGAGAAAAAAACCTTTATGCTTTGTAAGATTTTAAGTTTTATCGTGTTAATAAGTTTTAAATAGTGGATTAAGAACAGCTAGTTTTTGTATATTTAAATAAATAAGCGAATGTCAGCGCTATGACACATATGATGTACAGTTATATTATTAGGTTATATATTATCCGCAGAATTCAAAAGAAAATTTTTTAAGTATGAAATTGTTTACTCTCATTAACCATTCACAAAGAAAGAAAAAATATCTTTTACATTATTGCTAGCGTGATATATTAAAATTTTATATAATATCGTTTATTTTAAAATAAAACTTATAAAAGCTCATAAAATATTTTATAAAAATGCTATCAGATTCAGAAATAGAACAAAATAAAATAAGTGGTTTTATTTATTCGCATCGAACATTTCAGATGAAATTAATCAATCCTTACTGCAGAAAATTAAGATTTATTATTATACATAATTACACTTAATTTTATAATTAAAAAAATACATTTCAAATTAAAAAATAATATTAAAAAATTAAGCAGTCAAAAATTTTATATTTTCTGAAAGTTGGTTTAAAAAATTTCCATTACAAAACCAGTGTTATTTACTCATAACAATTAATTTTAAAAATATGATTGTAATTATCAATTCTATTGAAATTTTCAAAAATTTCTGTTATTATTTAATAAGTTGTTTTCAAAGGGGGAAAAACACTACAAATGTGATAATTTTAAAAACTCTTTTTAATTGCAATCCTTTGATTCTGTGTCAGTCAGTAATATTCTACACCTAATAAAATTTTTACAAAATAATTTAAATTCTTTTAATAGGAATGCAATTTTTGAGCAAATATTTTAATTAAGTTATGTCTACGTTGCTTACATTTATAAAATTTCCATAATGAAAATCTTTAATCACTTATATATTTCTCAAACTTCTTGGAGTTTACATTAAAGCCTAAAGCACAACATTAAAAACATTCCAATCCATAGCAGTTTTTCTAAAAGAATAAAACTGCTTAAGGAACGATTTTTATTGAAAACAAACGTCTCATTTTCATCATATGAATCTACAAAACTAATCTACAAACGAAATAATCAGAAAACGAAAGAAAACATCAAACAGATTTCATTTAATAAAACAAACTAGTAGGTTGCATCTGCCTGCTTTTCAAATCTACTTCTATACATATACAGCTCTTTCCAAACTGTTGAAAAGAAAAACAAACAAGAAAAAAAATATTCAAATTTCATGTTTTTTAAGCAGACGAGTCAGTCAGATGTATACCTTAAAAGCTCACAGACCAAAATACTTTACACCTGTCACCTTGGCGTAAATTGGCGATGGGCATGAACAGAGGAGCAGAAAAATCTATAACTACAGAATTCGCCAACCTTAATTCTGATGGCCAAGCTGAAATGACTATTCTTGGAAAATTGATACCTACTAAGAGACAGTTGGCGTTAAGATGGAAATTGCTAGGCTACGCTCTCGCTGTATCATTACAGCAATTTCTCATTTCTCTTTCCTTCTTGTTTTCCCCTCCTAATTCCCCCCCCTTTCCTGTGCGATGCGTACTTTGACAGGAATATTGTATACAAGAGGGTTTTATTTATTTTTCTTGGCTACTTGTTTGGTTGTGGTTTCCATAACACGGCTGACGACGTCGTGTTTTTAGAATTGCTTCCTTCATGCCCCCCTTTCCGTTTCTGAAATGTTGGTTGAGATATTTAACGCCTTTTAGAATCATAAAAGAGTAGGATGACACTCCTATTTTTTCCTTCTTCATTTCCAAAAATAGAATGATATATTCAGAATTCCCATGGCAATTTTTTTGAAATATAATTCGATATTATTTTTAAAACCATTTTAAAAGATGACTATGGAGAATTTTTATTATAATTCAATTTTGAATGACATTTATATGGGGAAAAATCTTTAAAAAAATATACATTTATGCAAACCTTAGAACAAATTGCTAAGTATTTACATAGATTTGCAAGTAACTAAATCAGATAATTAAGTCAATAAATATTCAAAAATATATCGACACTCAAAGAATGCAATTTTTAAGAATAATTTTAAAAAAATATATTTAGAGAGGTCATGTTATAAAATATCATTTTCATTTTATTTAAGAACATTTTTTTTCAATTTATTTACTTCTAATCAGATCATTACCCGATGCATCTCAAAGGAAAAGAAAAGAAAAAAATCGAGGACATTTGTTTCAATATCAACGACACAAGATTGCTTTTTCTTTTCTTTATACTTCCTATGCTCGATTTAGTGTAAGTGCGTTCATCCTATGCTTGATCAAAATAATTTCCAAATTGGAAATGCTCCAAATAGAGTAAAGAATTATAATTTAAGTTGTCTAAAAATGTATGGCGATAAAATATACGAATTCTGTACGTTTATAAAATTTAAATTTCCTATCACTCATAGTTATTTAAACCTTTTGACTCAACAACAAAAAAAAAAGGTACTACACTTATGCATTTAAAAATATCTGAATTGTGAAGCTTTGAATATTACTAGTTTAGATGGTTTTTAACGACTTCAATTACAATTTTGAAGAATATTAACAAATGAAAAAATAATATTTGTTGGAGGTGACTATTGATTGACTTATAATAATGAAAATCAGAACTTTACAAATTATTCGATTTTAATAACAAAAAAAAAGGAATTATTTTTGTTCAAAATATTAAAGGATCAGGAATATTTTAAAAAGAACTGAGAACATTGGATAAAGATTTAAATTTCCAAATTTTAATAGAATATTTATTGACCAAAACAACATAAATTATATTTCTTTGAGTCAATTAAAGCAATTTTCCAAATGGAATTACAGACCTGTTTCTAATTTTTTAAAAATTAAATTTAACTACAAGCAGATCTCTGGGTACAGAAAATTATCTTTATAATTATTCAGAAATTTGATTTGGAGACTTTGAAAAATGCCAGTCTTAGCCATACTTCTTTTACAGCAATTTAGGTGTTAATTTGAATTTGAATGACTTTTAAGCTGATAAAATTGTGCACTTATATAATCTCAAATAGCGCACTTGTTTAAATTGCAAAAAATCAGCTATATTTTCAGAAATATTTCATTTTTTAAAGACCTAAAGGAAATAAAACCGTTTTTTAGTAATCACCTATAAAGTAATGAAAAATAAAGTTTTAGGAAATTGCTCTACATTTATTTTTTTTTTCTTTTTTTTTATTTACGATTTTTTTTTATCTTCACGAAGAGTAAAAATAGGAAATATAAAAAGAAAAACAAGATATAAATGCTCTCCGATTTGTTTACTCTATCTCTATACTATAAATAAATCTTTATATTTAATTTATAAACATTTTTATAAATTAAATTTACTTTTTTTTTCAGCTCGCAATAAATCCATTTTATGAAACAATAACGAAATTTTCTTTGATTGCCACAAAACCATAAAGAAAATGTCTGTAAATATGAAGATTTGCCATCGAATAATATGTAGTATAAAGAAATCTTTATGGTTAATTTGTACACAATCTTATAAAGTGAATTCCCTTTTTTTCCAGATCGCATTAAATCTGTTTTATGAAATTATAAGGAAATTTAGCGTAATTGCTACAAAACGATAAAGAAAATGTCTAAATATGAAGATTTTCCCTATAAAGAAATCTTATACTGCGTAACTTTTTAAAAAATCTTGTACTTTTTTTTCTGCACAATTTTATAAATTGAATTCCTTTTTTTTTCTCCAACTAGCAATAAATTTGTTTTATGAAACAATAAGATAATTTGTGGTGATTACTACAGGTCCATCAAGAAAATATCTGTAAATAGTAAGATCTTCCCTCGAAGAAAATTTAGTAAAAAGAAAGCTTATATTACATAACTTATTGTTTATCTTATACTCAATTTAATATATTGAATTTCCTTTTTTTCCAACTAGAAACAAATCTGATTTATGAAACAATAAGGAAATTTGTGGCGATTGCTACAAGAAAGAAAATGTCCGTAAATTTGAAGATTTCCCCTTAAATAAAATGTAGTATACAAAAATCTTATACTACATAACTTATTTATCTTATACTTTATATACAATTTGATAAACTGAATTTCCTTTTTTTTCAACTAGCAATAAATCTGTTTTACGAAACTATAAGGAAATTTGTGGTGATTACTACAAGAAAGAAAATGTTTGTAAATTTGAAGATTTTCCCTTAAATAAAATGTTATGCTAAAGTATATTTTAAGAAGTAAAAAAAAAAGCTTTTGACTCCTAAAGATCCTGGAGATTTCTAGAAAAACGAGCAATTCAAATGCTTTAGGATTAGCATTCTTGAAATAGGTGAGATATTTGTAGAGAAGTGGAGTATTCTTATCAATGAAGATTTAATCAAATGCAATGGAGTCACGGCTCAGAACTCGAAAGAAATCTGATTCTTCTCTACCGAATGCTGTCACTGTAAAAATGAATTATTGTAGAGAATGAGCTATACACAAGAATTCACAGTCAAAGTGAATAGAATTTAGATAAAAATTACGTTGAGATTTTTAAGAAATATCTTAAGATTTAGGAAATCTTTTCAGCATTCTTTTAGGCTAATTAAATTTTATGACCATTTTACGTGAAAAAATGCCACAATTTATTTCATTTTAATAAAATTTAGGAAACAGTTTTAGATCTTAACTAAAGAAATAAATTATCATTTGTTAATTCATATGAATAGGTTGTAAAAGATGATAGGATCATAAATGAAGTGAATTTAAATTCTAAGAGGACAGTACGATCTATTTTGATATGCAGTATCTGTGTTTTCAAGTTTTGATCTTGACATGTGGAATCAAGGCATATAACGTCACAGTAACATGATAAATATAATTGTACATGTCAACAAGCAAATAGGTCTTTTACTTCTGATGTAAACCATCTAATAGATTATAAAAAGGTACTTTTCCGTTAGCCAGCCGACAGCGAAAAATCACGAAAGAAATTTGGCGGAATTCTACATTATTTGGCGATTTTTCACTTTAAAATCACTGTAAGAAATTTGGCGAAATTTTACATTATTTGGCAATTTTTTGCTGGCGTCCGGGTAACGGAAAAATACCTGTAAAAATTGTTTTTGACATATATTTTAGCAGCAAGAATTGCCATCATTAAGAAAACCAAATAATATACTATTTTGTTACTTTTGTTGAAATGTTAATTTCCACGTCAAAGATGTTATGTTACTTTTGCCAAATTTTCTTAATAAGCATTTTGAATTGATTTATTGCAATGCGTTTATTTAGTGCAAATGAATTAGCAGCAAGATATTTTAACAATTAAAAAAGTAACAAATTTACACAATTAAATTTTGAAAAAATATGTAGTTTGCACATTTTTTTAAATCTTTTCTTTCTTTCCTTTTTTTTTTGCACATGATTGTTATCATTTTTGTAAATACAGTTGACATTTAAAGAATCATCTTAAGCTTGAACTATATTAGGAGAAAAACTACGTATTTCTTCAAATATTATTAGTTTTGAGAGAAGATAGCTAAACTAAGGAATTAAAAACCTTATTTAGTCTTAACATTACCTTATCCCGAGATATTTTTAAGTTATACAATAAAAATTCACATAAAAATTATTTCTGATATAAAGCATAGACATATTTTTATATGTATCTAAATTTTAAATCTATTGTTGTTTCTTAATGTCAAGAACAGATGAAAAATCTGGTCAGCTTTCGTAGATCAAAATTTTTGTTATACCTTAAATTTAATTTATAAATTTACCTCTTTCTGGATATTTCTACCGGAGAAAACTTTCCTATATTTGATAATAAAAAGAATACAAGAAGAAGAAGATCAACCATATGGATATCGTACTTATTACCATATGGACATCAACATGTAAAAGCCGAAAACAGAGCCCCCGACCTCAAGGTAACCTCATCTTGAACTCTAAAGCGGATGCATCACAAAACCACCTCACTGGCCCCAGTCCCGTCTAATTCCGTGATGAGCAATATTTTTCAATCATTGAATAATAAATTTAGTACGCCGACATGACGAATGTTTAAATATTGATTTTGGTTATATTGAAATATAATCATTTTGTAAATAATTTTCAGTACTAAATTTATTTTTTTCCTCACTCTTATTTTTTTTTTATGTTCCATTAAAGCTCCAGTCCTCTTAGCAGTTTAAACTGACATGACGAGAAAAGTTTCGTCTTATGTTTCTTAGTTAATTTATCCAGAATATAATTATATTGCATTTCAAAATAATTAATGCATTTAATCAATGTTTTATATTAAACATAATCAATAAATATGTGTAAGGACACACATTAGCAAAATTCCCAATTTATCCTGAGAGATTCATTTGAGAATTTAGACCTCTTTTTGTGGTACGTGAGATTCAAAAACTGAAGGGAAATTTATTTAACTTTACATAATTTTTTCTATAGTCCAACAATTTGTAGAAACAAGCACAATAAAGTTATTTGTAGGCAGTACATTGCTCGTAACTTTAGGGAAACATCTATCGATTTGAGTTGAAACCTGTTTTAGTATGTTTTTCGGAAGAATTCTAAGGGGAAAAGTACATAGATAATGTTAACCACTTTTTGGTTTCGTCTTTATATTTATGTTGTTATTATTACTTATGGCACTTGCCTATGGACAAGCCCCACGCTAATACAGCAGCAGATTTAAGCTAATTAATTTTATGTTGGGCTTAAGATTGGTTGTGGCAATACGTAGAACAGCAGAAAGGTTCTCATTTGTTATTCTATTTCTTATTTTTGATTTGTTTAAACTCATTAGTGAGAAAGTTTGCTCACAAATGTAAGTGCTGTCAAAGAAAGCTGCACATACAGCTGCATTTTTGCTTAAAGCACAAAAATTCATCAGTTAAATATTTATAAAATTCTAATATCGGTTTTTCTTTGAATTGATTTCTGAAAAAATCGGAATTCTGTAAATCATTTAAGGTTAATTACATACTCTCATCCACTAGATTTACATCTACAGAAAATGGAGAAGATAATACACCAATTAAAATCATCAGGCCCTTTTCAAAATCTGAAAACCGATCATCAAATGCTTTACGCAAAATTTGAATTTGATCCCCATACTGCATTTTCATGTGTGGAAATTTCTCACGTTCGCGAGCTTTTCCAATACGAAAACTCGTACTCGTAAGTAGCCATGCAGGGAACAAACTGAAAAGCTGAATAATAAGGTAAATAAACTTAATGAGCAACTGTAAATTATTTATTCTGAAATAGAATCGTCTTCTTATCAGATTTTAATCCTATTTATTTGGAAAAGTCTCATTTCATTTTAAGTTAGTCTTATTTTATTAACAACATTCGTGGGCCATAGATTGCGCATCCATGCTATAGAAAATCAACTCGTTGTTGTTTTGTCTCAAACTTTGACAGGTGACATTAAGAAGTTAAATCTATGAAACGAATCCCATCTATGAAGCTCACTTCATTCTGTAGTTTTCGTGTTAACTTTCTAACAGCCGGGCAGACAGACTTGCATTGAGTAGATTTGTTCAAAATTTGATTAAATCTACAAAATTAGGATAAAAGACCTATATTCAATTTCAACAGTCCAGCTCAAAGCGTTTTGGAGTGATCTTTGTCATAGACAGACGGGCATTTCAAAAAAAAAACGAATGTGTGTTGACAGGTGACATTATGATGTGAAATCTATATAACGAATCGTATCGATGAAGCTCTCTTCATTCTGTAGGTTTTTTTTTTAACAGACAGACTTGCTCTGCATATATTTTGTTCAAAATTTGATAAAATCTACAAATTTAGGATAAAGGACTCTTAATAAATTTCAAAAGTCTAACTGAAAGCATTTCCGAGCGATCTTTGTCATAAACAGGCGTGGATTTTCCAAAAAAAAAAATGTTGACAGGTGACATTATGATGTGAAATCTATATAACGAATCGTATCTATGAAGCTCTCTTCATTCTGTAGTGTTCGTTTTTTTAATAGACAGACTTGCTCTGGGTAGATTTTGTTCAAAATTTGATAAAATCTACAAATTTAGGATAAAGGACCTATACTTAATTCCTACAGTCTAGCACAAAAGCGTTTTCGAGTGACCTTTGTCATAAACAGACGGGCATTTTCGCCAAAAAATGTGTTTTTCCATTCGAACGATCTAAATTGGGAAAATTTACTAAAACCACTAGCTCGAGTTTTTTGACAATAACTGTATTTCCTCTTTGTTGTTGTTACTTATGGTACTTGCCTATGGACAAACCCTTTTCTGATGCAGCAGTAGATTTAAGCCGAAAGATGCGTCTCTTGTTTTTGAAGTAGCTCCAACTAGGGCCAAGAGAACGACTTAGCTATACACTCACCACTTTTGCTTGCACATTCCCTTTTTACAGGGGGGGGCACAGTCACACATCGCACCGATAGCACACAGAACAACCATGCCCGAACCGGAACTCGAACCCGGGACCCCTAGAACACGAAGAAGACGCGCTACCTCTTTGCCAGAAAGCCGGTATTTCCTCTATAATACGTATACGAGAAAGTAAAAATGGAAGTTTTCTTTAAAATACGTGAACGTATGTTGTCTAAAAGACCCGAACCTCTTTCTTTAAAACAACGCAGCAAATTCCCGCCGGAAGAAGTTCGCTGAGCAAACCACCACACACATCGTCCAACACTTTTTATCTGAAGAAATATCTCACCACCAGTTTCATTGTTTGATCAATTTGGTGGCTCAATAGCAGGATCTAATAAAAAAATTTCTTCCTCTCACCACGAAGGAGTTCATTTTACGACTTGCAACAGAGAATCGTGTTCTCATCGCACGAATTCACTCCCTCCAGTCATTGGACAGTACAAAAAAAGAAGTCAAAAAACAAACAGTGAATGGAAAAATCATCCCGAATCAACATGACGGTAACGATATAAAACGTAGTAATATTAACAGGTATAGGGGAAAGGTAATATTTGCCGAAGGGAGGTTTTGACGGAAAACCAAGCTGTGGTATTGGACAGCAGCTGTCACTTGGAACAACTGGAATTAACAGGATTCGTGACCATATCACAAGAGTAATTCGATAGGTTTGTGCAAAGACTTACTGCGTGGCGTTTGTGGAAAATTCTTAACTCACGGGAAATTGTGTGTGCTTTGATGTATTGGGTGTTATGTGTTCAGATGGTATGTGGTTTTCTACGGCGGAGTTTTATTTTCTGCTCTCTGCACGAAATAGCAAGGTTTTTCTCTTTTTTGGGTTGAAACTTGGATATCTGTCAACTGAAATGGAATGCGTGTTATTGTAAAGGGAAAAAATATTACATCCCTTGTGTGTTTGATAACCTATTATTTGGGATCAAAAAAAGTTGCACACAATCCATCATTTTTAGGTGATTAGTTTTTCTGACTTACTATAGTTATTGACAAAAATGCTGAAAGATTAGGAAAGGCATTTTAGGAAAACACATAGATCACTTACTCAGTTTGTTTTCATAAAATGCAGTGCTGTGGGGTAGAATTTTTAGCAGATCACGACAAGATCTTGAGTGTAAATGTACTTGGATGAAAAGGATATTTTTGCAAATCGTGGAAAGATTCGTCCATGTTTATTTTCATGATTTTCAAAAGTATGGTGGGCTATAACAAGATCTGGAATAAATATATATTCCGAAGAAAAGGATATTTTTACAAATGTAGAAAAATATAAATGCATTTGGATATATTTTCACGATTTGTAAAATTATGGTAGGCCACGATAAGATCTTGAATGCATATACAAGCCCAAAGAAATGAAATGATATTCATGCTAATAACGGAAATATACAAATACGTTCATGAATATTTTCAGAATTTGCAAAAATATGGTGAACCACTATAAGATTTCGAATATATATATGTACTTGGACGGAAAGGACATTTTTTTCAAATCGTGGAAAAATTCATTCATGTATATTTTCCCGATTTGCAAACCATACTTTGGAAAATGAAAATATGAAGAACCATACTTTGGAAATTAAAATATAAATGAATGAATCTTTCCACGATTTGCAAAAGTATGGTGGACCACAATAAGATCTGAAATAAATATATATTTCGAAAGAAAGGATATTTTTGCAAATGATAGAAAAATATAAAGAGATTTAGATCACGATTTGCAAAATTATGGTAGGTCACGATAAGATCTTGAATGCATATACACTTTCAAAGAAAGGAAAGGATATTCTTGCTGATCATGGAAAGATGCAACTACATACCTGTATATTTTCACGAATTGCGAAAGTATGTTAGGCCATGACAATATCTTGAAGTATTTGGAAGGAAATGAAAGAACATTTTTGCAAATCGTGCAAAAATGCACATACATTTATGCATGTTTCTACAATTTACAAAAGTATGATGGACCATCACAAGATCTTGAATGTATATGTACTTGGAAGAAAAAGATCTTTTTGCAAATAATGGAAAGATACAAACTCATTCATGCTTGTTTTCATGATTTGAAAAAATATCTTGGGCCAGGACAAGATCTCGAATGTATATGTACTTGGAAGAAAATGATATTTTTGTAAATCGTGCAAAGATACAAACACATTCATGTTTGTTCTCATGATTTGCAAAAGTATCTTGGGCCAGGATAAGATATTGAATGTATATGTACTCAAAAGGAAAGGAAAGGCTATTTTTGTAAACCGTGGAAAGAAACTAATACATTCATGTATGTTTGCACGATTTGATAAAGTATGGCGAGCCATGGCAAATTCTTTAATGTATATGTATTTGGAAGGAAAAGGAAAAATATTTTTGAAAACCTTGGAAAAATTCAAATACAATAATGTATATTTTCACGATTTGTAAAAATATGATTAGCGAATAAAATCCTCACTAAGCGATACTTTAGAAACATTTTTTAGAATACTATACTAAAAAATCATTGGTTCCAACCGCTACCTTCATAAAAGTTCTTTTTTTTGACCCATAAAACTTCTTTCATAAAGAACTTGTACTGTTCATCTTTAAAAAAAAATTCAGAGCACAGAAAGCGTAATGGTTTACTGTTAAATCAGTTTCTAAAAAGTAGGTCATAATATTCATAGGTTTGAAAATCATCTGTTCTAAAAATATTAAAAGCATAAAAGAATTCATATTTTCATTGCATAATGTATTATAGCAATAAAGCTAATTTAGGTAACAAGTGTGACTACATAATAGATTTGACAATATTAGTGGTATCTTCAATTTATGATTTTTGATAGGTATTGATTTCGAACATTGAGAATCGTTAATTCAGGTCATTAAATAAAAACTTATTTATATTCTTTTTTAAACTACTTATGAATAGAAGAAGGAAAATTCAATGAAAGTGAGAGAAAATAGTTATTTTCATTGACTATCTATAACTGTAAGTGTGCAGGAACTAGTAAAATGATTCATCGTTAGTGTGATCGCTCTTAGTTTACTACCATTTTGACACTGTTTACAAATAGATAACCCATTTTTGTCTCCGATTAAATGCGTTTCAATCTTAGTCACTTCCGAAAGACCAAAATTTTTTTGTTAAGAATTAAAAAAAGGAACGTTTAAAGAATAGTGCCATTCAATTTTATTTAGAAGTGAGAAAAGTTTAATGAACCAAAGTGAGAAGTACTTATAATTACCATTTTACTTACGTATACCTATAATTTTAAAACATGTGACGTTATTTTATGCAATAAAATATTTTTATTCAAATATTGCTATTTTAAATATTAAGATTAAAATAAAATTTTCTTAGGCCTAAAAGTAGAAAAAAAATTTAATAAAATAGTATCCTTTGGAGAAAATTTGGAAAAATTTCAGATTTATAATTCTCAACTATCTCAGTACTATTTATTCTTAGTCATTTTAGTTTCGTAAGCTTCACCATCATTAATTATTTTGGTAATGATATATCAAGTTAATTAGTCTTATTTCTTATTAAGATACGCATTAGGATAATAAAGTAAGTTATAATGATTTAAAGTATAAAGCAAATAGCTAAAAGATGACATTTACAAAGTTTTGGAGATCAATCGATTTTGAGATGAAATAACAGCTATGATGTCATAGTTCTACATCAACCTTTTAAAAATGCATCTGTTGAGAAAAAACATACGTAATACTAAAGCAATACTGATAAAAGCAGGTCAAACTTTTAAAGACGCATCTGCCGTCAAAAAGGCATATATAATAATTATGCAATAGTGGTAAAAACAGGTAAAAGAATTCTTCGACCGATAATTTCTGATTGTCCATAAATTTCGGAGGCACCAGAACCTCCTAACCAAAAAAACCTCATGTTCTCACATGATAAAAATAAATAAAATAAAACACTAACTTGTTGCTCTTTCATATTATTAATTAAACTTCTCTTTTTATAATCAAATAAAGAGAAATAGGCAAAGTTGGTACATTTTTTACAACCTCTTAAAATTAAAAAAAAATTATCGAAATAAGTTGAAAATGAAAATTTTTTTCAGATTTTCAATGCCATACTTACCCGAGAATGGCATATTTGAAGGAAACAAAATGAAAGAGCAAGAATGAAACTAACTTTTAAGTCTTTTATTTAAATTAATTCTGTTTACTGGCTTTGAAACGAATTAAGATAAAGTTAAGAGGACCAAACATTACTTCTTTTTACTTTCACCTAAAACATATCGGATAAATTTGAAAATGCTCATTATTTCAGCTTTTAAATATTAATTCAAGAAGGACACATTCGGAACACAATAAATAAATCTTCTTCAGAATGAAAGAGTAAAATATAAATTAAATCCAGAACGAAAGAACAAAAATAAGAATGTACCTTATAACTGTTTTATCAAAGCTCATTAACATTATTTTTTAGCTTTGAAATAGGTTAGAATAAAGATTAAACAAGCTAAACTCTATTCATCCTTACTTTTAACTAAAATTTATCGCGATGACTTTTAAAATTTCAAATTCCTTAAAATTTCAAAACCCGTAATTAATCAAGAGCGACACACTTGAAGCTGTAAATATTTTGCCTTAAAAAAACTTCACTTTCCGTTTTCTTTGGAAAACATAACGACCGTCTCCGTCAGTTTTTTGAGCGCCTGAATAAATCGTAGGAAAACCCGAAAGGTGCAACTTTCCTTTTGTCTTGAAAAATGATAACATTCTGCTCAGTTCTTTATCATTTCTGTATAATTCCTGTTTGAGATAACTGCTGCTGCTGCTGTTTCTCTCCTCACATATTTTTTTTATCTCCCCTCTCAAACTCCACATCAAACGGTGGGGGAGAGAGAGAAAGAGGGGAGAGATTCGTTTTTCACTTATACAAACACCGGCACATGGTTGAATCTAAATAACATCATGAATACGTAATGCGTATACTGTCTCGGCGGTGTTGACAGATGGTTCGGCCTAACGCGGCCTGGAGTTTACTTGAGACAGCGAGGGGAGTCAAAAAAAGCAAATAAACATGGAAATAAATAAATGGAAAACGAGGCGGAAAAGTGGAAAGGTGGTAACTCCCTACCAGACGATTATTTTTTCGATGTTGTATAATTTTCGTCACTGTTTAATATAAATGTTATGTAAATATGAAACAGTCTCGGTAGGATTAGTTGGCTTCTTTTTTTTTTCGGTAACACATTGTTTTAACTTTTTTTTTCTGTTTCGTCACGCAGCGAATGAATATTTCATAGGTGTGAGGTTAATAATTGGAAAGTAGGCAGAATGCGAAACGAGGCGAGATATTCCTTCGAGTGCGGTGTGGCGTGCGGTGGGATAGCGGAAGAGACAGAGGAGTAGCGTGAGTGTGAAGGTCATTAGGTTCGTAAGGTCACTCTCCAGAAAGTATTATTACACCTCGGATTTTTAATGCGTTGAATAAAGTAAACACACACACACACACACACACACACACACACACACACACACACACAC
>JAOUZG010033669.1:183231-201371 GCA_026289955.1 Argiope argentata
ACACACACACACACACACACACACACACACACACACACACACACACATACACATATATACTAGCTTTTATCCGCGAGCAAAGCAAAGATGCGAATTTTAAGCACAAGGTGGGGTAACGCAATGCAGATTAGAAAATTTTAATTTCAATTAACCTGTTTTATTTTTATTCAAAAGTACTTCTGAAGGAATCAAAAGATCTATTATTTAACAATGTTTAATTTTAAATTTATCATACACTACGAAAATAAACAGGATCGTTTTAGAATTATTACGCCTCATGTGTTGAATGAAGAAAAGAAAAAATGGACATAAACAAGTAATATAAAAAAAATTAATTCCTACTTCGGTCAACAAAGGAAAAATTTATTTTGGTTACTTTTTATTAAATAATTACAATTAACATAAATAATTGGAGGAGTAGTGTGAGCGTGAAGGTCATTAGGTTCGTAAGGTCCCTCTTCAGAAAGTAATATTACACCTCAGATTTTTAATGTGTTGAACGAAGTAAAGAAAAACGGACATAAACAAGTAATATATATATTAAAAATTAAATCAATTTAGTCAACAAAGAAAAAATTTATTTTAGTTACATTTTATTAAATAATTACAATTAATGTAAATAATTGAAGGAGTAATATGAGTATGAAGGCCATGAGGTTCGTAAGGTCTCTCTTCAAAAAGTATTATTACTCCTCAGATTTTTAATGTATTAAATGAAGTAAAAAAATGGACATAAACAAGTTATATATATATATATATATATATATATATATATATAGTCAATTCCTACTTTAGTCAACAAAGAAACATTTTATTTTAGTTACTTTTTATTAAATAATTACATTTAATGTAAATATTTGGTGGAGGAGTGTGAGTGTGAAGGTCATTAGGTTCGTAAGGTCACTCTTCAGAAAGTATTATTACACCTCAGATTTTTAATGTGTTGAATGAAGTAAAGAAAAACGGACATAAACAAGTAATATAAAAAAATATATAAGTTAATTCCTACTTTGAACAACAAAGGAAAAATTTATTTTTGTTACTTTTTATTAAATAATTATAATTAACATAAATAATTGGAGGAGTAGCGTGAGTGTGAAGGTCATTAGGTTTGTAAGGTCACTCTTCAGAAAGTATTATTACACCTCAGATTTTTAATGTGTTGAATGAAGAAAAGAAAAAAATAGACATAAATAAGTAATATAAAAAAATTAAATTAATTCCTACTTTAGTCTACAAAGAAAAAAATTTATATTGGTTACTTTTTATTAAATAATTACAATTAACATAAATAATTTATCAAAAAATTATCAAAGTCGCATTCTTCACCTCCAAAAATACCGAAATCTTTGCATTGAGTTACTACCTGTTGATTTCAATTTTCATTACAAATTGCTAAAAAAATCTATTTAAAGTATTAAAAATTAGTTAAATTTATTTAATTAATTAATATTGAAAAAACTATTAATATCAAATGACATCCACTATAAGTCTTAAAAAATTTACTTCAACTTGATTTTATGAATACAAAGTATTTTATTAGCGATTGAAAATTCGAACAAGATATATATAAAGGGAGAGTGTGCACTAATATTAGGAATTGAAAAAAAAAAAAAATAACGAATGTCCCACGTGTATGAGTATAGGAATGTCGGATTATAAGTCACTGGTTGTATTAATTCAGTGGGACAGGATTATCAAATGAGTACATTTGCGGAGGCAGAAAATTGTCAAAGAGCCCGTTATTTCAAGAAGTCTCAAGGCTGTCAAATTTTCAAATTGTTTTTTTTTCTGTCAAATTTTTTTTTCAATCGATTATGAAAAACGCGTCTAAAACAAATATTCAGATTTTGGATATTAATGCTTGTTTGGGATTCACTTTAAAAAAAAAAAACTCGCCAAGGATCAAACGATAGATTCAATAAAAATCCTAAATTCACGCCAAAATTTAATATTTCGTAATTATTATACGCCATTGCCATTTAAGACGTTTTTTGGAATGACAAGTTTGTTAGAGAGTTTGTGAAAAGGTTTTGGGGAGACCACTCAAGCTGATTTTATACCGGAACCAATTTTTTTTGAAGATGAATTGTTATTAAATCTTCAATTTTCTATTTTACTTGTTAGTTAAAAGTTGTTTTTAAAGATATTAAACAAATAATAATAATATAAAAAAAGTCTGGTTCCCCAAATTTGGTTCCCACTACTTAATCTGCTTTGAAATTCAATTTTTTAAAAATATCTAATTTAGACCCGAAACATTTGTTTTATCTTAATACTTTACAACTTTTTACAAAGCAATACATACAAATGACTACGATTAATGCATACTAACACAAATCAAATTGACTATTTTCATTATAGACGTATATAGGGGATAATATCAATCATTAATGTATCCGTATCTACAGTTCTTCATTCGAATAAATCTGAGACTAAAGAAAATAAAGATTAAAATGAAACCTGGTATGCACATTTCAATGTATCATGTCAGAACCAAATTTCTTGGACGGTCAAGCATCACGTGCTTGTGCAAGTTAAATTATATTTTTATTCGTTTTAATTGTGTCACTGAATGAGTCACTTTAGTATTGCAAACGATACAAAAAATTTTATCTTGCAATTATTGCTTTAAAAAATATCACATTTCCCATTTATTTCATTTCATAAAATCACGCGCTCAAAATGACATTTCTTGGGGTTTTATTTGCTGTAGTAATTAAAAAAAAAATTGAGTTTCTGTAAAGGCAATGGCAATGCGTTATTGAAAGCTGATTTTTTGAGATGCTCATGCAGATAATGAAATTTTTATTTTTCCTCTACGGATTTTTGTTGATGCCAAAAACTTCATCCCAAAAATAACACCATGTTCTGACGCGATAAAAAGTTTGGTCCCCCAAAATAGTTCAACTTATTTATTCTTTTCTAAAATTCAAGTATTTCTTAAAATATCTAATTAATTTGCGAAGCATTTGCTTTATCTTAGTACTTTACAAATTTTTGAAAAGCAATCCATAAAAATGAGTAAGATTAATGCAGACTGACACATATCAAATTGATTACTTTCATTATATACTTATATAGGGGATAAAAACAATCATTAATATATCCGTATCAACAACTCTTCATTTGAATGAATTTGGGATGAAATCGAACAATTGTTCAATTTTTCGACAGTAAATTTTTTTAGTTAATTAATTATCTTAATTAACAAACGACATTTTCAACTGATTATACCTATTAATAGACGGATAAAATCAAACTAATTAGTTTGTATAATCCTAGCGAAATCTAATTAATGGATAACTGACGCTATGTACAGATAATATCAAAGTCTAATTATCTGAATGGTGACATTTTTGACGGATAGCGTCAGATAATCTTCATACGGAAACGTGACGTGAAAATGTGACAATAAATACGATATGATTTTGATTTTTATATTTAAGCTAACAAGAAGAGTGTGGGGGGGGGTGGATCATGAATTCCTAAATTGCTGATGCTTTCTTTTTGAGATAATAAATGATCATTTTTCAAAACAGCGATCTTTAACAAAAAATAATAATTCGCTTTGTTTTGGATAGAAACTGAAATGTTCAGCTGAAATTTATAATTATTTAAATCCTTTGCAAGATTGTTATCATGGCAGAACATGATGTTGTTTTTGGGATGAGGTTTATGGCGTCAACAAAAATCTGTAGGCGAAAAATAAAAATTTTATTATCTGCACGAGCATCGCAAAAAATTAGCGTTTAATAACGTGATGCCATTCCATTCACAAAAGCTTTGATTAAAACAAAAATAAGTTAACGTCTACAACAAATAAAACCTAGAAAAAAGTCATTTGGAGCACGCGATTATATGAAATGGAATAAATAGGAAATGCGATATTTTTTTAACAATAAAGGCAAGACAAAGTTTTTTGGATGCGATACTAAAGTGACTCGTTCAATTTAACAATTTAAATGAATAAAAAAATAATTTAACTTACACGAGCACGTGGTGCTTGGCCGTTCAAGAAATGATGTTCCGACATGATATATTGAGATATGCATAGCAGATTTCATTTCAATTTTTATTTATATATTATATACATACCCAATATCATTATTATATATTAAAATTATGTAAACATTGCGTTTTACTCGCTTTGTAATTGGAGGATATCAAGTCCCTTGACCGATGAGAATTGAAGTTTATTTTGCCAGTATTGTCAGAATATTTAATGAAAATTTTTATTACGTCGTCGTAAGCATTTTTATTAAATTTGACAGTGATATAATAGCAAATAAGTTTAATTTTTTAAAAATCAGTTAAGTAAGTTTTTAATTAACATCAACCCAACAGCAAATGAATTTAAAACAATATTATTAGTTAATATTACTTTTAGACACATTGCTTGTAGTAATACTAATGAATAACTTCCAGCTTTGTTTACTTTTTTCTAGAAATGCAAATATTTCGTCTCCCGGCTAGCAATCGTCTCTTTACCTAAGCAATATTCGCGATAATCCAGCATTGTTTTTTAAAATAGTAATAGGATATCCATCGATATCAAAGAAAGAATGAAAGTAAAGACTTAAAGTTTTTAAAAACGTTTTTATCTAATTTGTTTAAATTTTTAATTTCATGTTTCAATTCGATTGGCGAACGAAAACGACGTGATTTGGCGAGAGAAAGCGACATGGTACGAGACCTTCTACTTAGCAATAACGCATTTCAGATACGGTCTAAAATTATTGAAACGATCCTAAAGAATTTCAGTCCTAAAGAAATGCAGTCTTCATTCTTTTTACTGTTGTTATTGACTAATCGAAATCAGTAATTGACAAGCTCCTTTTAAATACAATCAAATTGTAATAAATTTGCCAATGAAAAAGTTATCTTTCGCCTTTGCTTTTTTCAAAAATCAGAATTTAATGATAATGATGATGATGACGTGTCCGCTTTTACAATGGAAGGAAGGGTACAGTTGCTTCTGAGGGTATGGGCCCTTGAGATCCGAAAGCGAAGTCAGACTTTTAGCTTCCATGAAGATGACACACATCACATTCGCTTGCACAACCCACTTTTACAGCGGGGCATTTTCACACACCTCACAGATAGAACTCAGAAGAACCATCATCTCCTGACAAGGGGATGGTGGTACCCGAGAGGCCCACTCAGAATTTAATATATGGTATAATAGAATAGTTGAAATTCTAAGAATATATAATACACCAACCTGAGTTATTTTTTAAAGAAATTATTTATTATTAAAGATTTTTTAGAGAAATTAATTATTATTAAAGAATTTTTTTAAAGAAATTATTTATTACTAAAAAGTTAAATCATTTAGAGATGAATAAGTAGAAATTCTATCAAATATCAAATCAAATATTCAATGTAGAAAATAAGCTATCAGTTAAAGAAAGTCTGATCAATATGAACAAAATAAATATTTTAATGCAATTAAAGCTTGCTATATACCAAGCGAGAAGGTAATAGTACTTTGCATTGTCAAAGAACTTCAAAATCATTTGTAAGTAATAATTTAAAATAAATTAAATGTCATTTCTAATAGTTTAACTTTTTAACTCTAATAGTTTAAACTTTTTTTAAATTCTAAATACTAAGCTCACCTATAAAAAGTTTTATTTTAAAATACTAAAAATATTAATAAAATTATTACCTAGAAAAAAATATAAAATTTTTTGGAGTAAATTAAAAAAAAAAAATACTTAATAGTAATGCAATATCTAACTTACATAACTGTAACTTTTTCCACAAATTATAAACTTACTGAAAAAAAAGGCTATTTAAAATAAAAGATTTCAAAAAACGATATAAATGTAAAATATCTTAGTTTGAATATTATAGATTTAATAAACCAACCCAAACTATATCCTGATTTTTTTTCCTAAAATAATTGCCACATACAGCAAATCTCATTCTAGTTTCAAAAATATAATGTAGAGACATGCTCCGTAAGATGCAGAAGACACGTATGCTATTAAAATCACCAGACTACAATTATACAAATTGCATTAAAAAAACAAAACTGGATACCACTACGCTAGTTCGTATTAGTTGCCATTAAGAAACCCAGATGACAAAATGAGATCTCTCACCAAAACGAGGCAGTTACAGTTACAATTCTCCAAAAGTCATACCTCCAGAAGTTGACAAAAGAAGATTAACACTTAATGGTTGCCAAAAAGGGCATATAAAAACAGTGGACGAAAGTATAGTAGTGCCTAGTGTCACGAAATGACTTAATGGTCACATTCACAGTTGATTATTACACGCCGGGGGGGGGGGGGCAAGGGAGAAGGAGCGAGGTGCAACAGCTAATGCGTTGATGAAACTTTTCCTCCCTTCGAGGCCAAGAATTAGCATCGTCAGCTCTGTACATGGTGTTTCTTTACTTTTGCTATTAGTCTTCTGCGAGGGCTACGTGAGGTAGAATGGACCTGCGGCTGTCCCGAGGGCTTTTCGTGTAGCTGTGAAAAAGATCATTGTGAGGCTATCATCCCGTGAGATTAGGTTGGACTTTGTAACGAGATTGATCTCATTTTCATGTGGGGATCCGCTGGGTCTAGGAAAATTGTGTTCCGCGCTTTGTCAATGAAAGCAATAACAAATTGTCTGCAATTTTATAAAGTCAAAGAAAGTTGTACTGTGAACGTAATATGAAAGTACGTTAAAATACGTTTTTAATATGAACGTAATTTAAAATACGAAAAAAATTAAATTCAAAACCAAATTGCTTACACTTTTGTGAAGCGCAAGAAAATCCGTACTGCGAATTGTTTTTAATATAAATGCCATTTAAAATACGAACAAATAGAATGTAATAACATATTGTTTTCGATTTTTCAAAACCATTTAATACTGAACTGAGAATTATTTTTAATATGAACGTCATTAGAAATATGAACAACAGAATATAATAACACATTGCTTGCAATTTTGTAAAGCCATGGATTGTTATACTGCTAATTGTTTTTAATATAAATGCCATTTGAAATACGAACAAATAGAATGTAATAACATATTGTTTTCGATTTTGTAAAAAAATTTAATACTGAACTGAGAATTCTTTTTAATATGCACGTCATTAGAAATACGAAAAAATAAAATGCAAAACCAAATTGTTTACACTTTTGTAAAGCCAAGAAAATTTGTACTGCGAATTGTTTTTATGTAATAATGTAATAAAACAATGCTTGCAATTTTGTAAAGCCATGGAATGTTGCACAGCGAATTGTTTTTAATATGAATGCCATTTGAAATACGAACAAATAGAATTTAATAACATATTGTTTTCAATTTTGTAAAACCATTTAATGTTGAATTGAGAATTGTTTTTAATATGCACGTCATTAGAAATATGAACAAATAGAATGTAATAACACATTGCTTGCAATTTTGTAAAGCCATGGGATGTTGTATAGTGAATTGTTTTTAGTATAAATGCCGTTTCAAATATGAACAAATAGAAATAAAAGCAAATTACTCGTATTTTTGTAAAGCCAATGAAAGTTATGCTCAGTTCAACTTAGTTATAATAGTTATATTTTAAGGACAGTTGAAGTTGTGATTATCATGGAATGATGTTACTAAATAAAACTAAGACGTTTTATTAAAAATGGATCAGTCATTTTCATAGTTTAAATTGAAAACGTCTTGTGAAACTATACAAAATTTAGTGCCTTTTAAGTGCAGACAGAAATTGCATAATTTACAGAACAGAAATAATATAATTAAAAATAGATACAGACTTGGATTTCTTTGAGAAATATTATTATTTTTATAGTAAAACTCTAAGTTAAACAGTTCGAAACTATCTCAAATATTAAAATCTGAAACTTATCTCAATATTAATCATAAAATTTATCTCATACTATAAAATTCTAAAACTTATCTCAAATATTAAAATATTATCTCAATTATTAGAATATTCCAATTATTAAATATCACAAACATTAAAATATTATCGCAAATATTAAAATCTCAAGACTTTTTCAATATTAATCATAATACTTATCTCATACGATAAAATCATAAAACTTGTCTCATACTATAAAATCATAAAATCTCATACTATAAAATCATAAAACTTATCTCAATTATTAAAATATCACAAATATTAAAATATTATGCCAAATATTAAAATCTTAAGACTTATCTCAATATTAATCATAATACTTATCTCATACGATAAAATCATAAAACTTATACTATAAAATCATAAAAATTATATTATAAAATCATAAAACTTATTTCAAATGAAATATTTTCTCATTTATTAGAATATTCCAATTATTTAAATATCTCAAATATTAAAACATAATCCCAAATATTAAAATATTATCACAGATATTAAAATATTATCTCAAATAATAAATTTCATGCTAACAAAAAATCAGAACTCGTTTTAAAATGGACATTATTTACTTATATAATCATCATTTTAAAGGTATGTCTTATATTTGTGTGTTTAGAGATAATAAAGCTTTTAAAGGTACATGTGTTACAATGAATGTTACATGCTACCATAATAAACTACAAACTGAATCCATTGAATCAAAATTTTAAATTAAATTCCAATCAATCGCTATTTGTTAAATGAATTGTGCATTTTATTCCCCAAGATTCAATTAATATTCTATATAAGATAACCTATTGCTTAATAATAATTAGAAATAATAAAGCCTTTAAAGGTATATGTGTTACAATGAATTTTATATGCTACCATAATAAACTACACATTGAATCCATTCAATCAAAATTTTAAATTAAATTCCCATCAATCGCTATGTGATAATTAAATTGTGTATTTTATTCCCCAAGATTCAATTTATATTCTACATAAGACAACCAATTACTTAATAATACGATGTGGTATAATGCTATTATGTATATCGAGTAATAATTAGTTGTTCAGTGTTTCAACGCAGTATTAACTGTTGCCTCAGGAATTCCGAATTCAACGCCCGCCTAGCTGCAAAAGCCTACAATTTCAGGACAGCCTCACCGCTATTATCATGGAATGATGTTTATTTGCTGCAGAACCACCTCGTCTTGCCCGCACCTACCTGCTTAACGTACCAACAACACCATTACGCCCAGAATCTGGGAAACATGGGTACGAGGGCGACAAATTGACATCTGGAGATGTCAACTGCTACTACGTGACCAGCTCGTCGGATGGGCCCTTGGCTATCTTTATCTGACACTGTGACAGTTGCTCGTCTTCGCGACTCATCTCGATTTCAGTGCCCCCACGATAGCGATCACAACTTGCACGGTTGTTAATTTTGCCGGTTAGACCGGGCCGGGTTTTTTTCAGATAAAGCATTTCTCTTTTTGTTTCTGGTGTTGGCGATTAGAGACAGCTGGGGACTGTCGTTGGTTGTTAATTAAATGAATATATACCTTTAGCGGCATCGTTCTGTTTGTCTCAGACAGAGATAACGGATCTGGGGTTTGGAGTGTCGAGTTTTAATTGGATTTGCAAAGGATGGAAGCATTATCAAGTATTATATTAATGAGATTTCAGTTTTTTTTTAAAAAGTCGTTTGAGATATGAATTTGAGTGATATAAAAGTGGCGAAAAAGCATGGGAATTTGGACTTCCAACCTTGGAATTTCTCGTAAATAGAAATATTAGATAACATTTCAGGTGGTTCTTTTTTTTTTTTTCTTCTTTTGAAATATTTCGCAGTTGGAAGTGAATTAGGAATCATGCTCGTTGCGAATTCTTTTGATCTCTGCCGCTAATGAATTAATTTGTCAGCAGAAAGTTGAATTAACGAGATACATTGACAATGAGGGTTTTGAATTTTGATAAAATCCTGCTGATCCAAAACAGGTTGTTTTTACAGATATAGTCATGTTATGTATTCAAAAAGGAAATGAATTATTCGGCTTGCTCTCATAAAAGCATGACAGATTAGCTTTAATGTATTAGAAAATGAATCGTAAATTTAAATCAAGTTTGAGAAAATAATGTTAGATTATAAGAAATTTAATAATGAATCTAAAGAATAGGAAATGAAGGAACAATTTTAAGGTCAGTTAATCGTGTTATCAAATATAAAAATTTAAAATCTGAAATATTCTTATTAGAAGTCTGCATTTTTTACAGGTAGAAAGCAAATACAGATATATAGGTATATAGGCAGCAAATATAGGTATATACTATTAGGGTATATATTAAACACTGAAACTACTAAGGTCTATACCTATACAAATATAGGTATATACTAAATGTAGGTATATAACTATATAGAAAATATAGGTATATATGTAAAAAGCAAAATACAGATAATAATAGTGATATTGTTGTTAATAATATAGTACGATCTAGATTGATGAAATCTGTTATTTATTAAAATATATAATAAAAACATCTTATAAAACATTAAATTTTAAATAAATTTAATAAATTAAATAAATTTACAAAAATTCTTTCATTTTAAACCTGTTAAGTTAAAAAATTATTACTTTAGAAACGCTGAAACATTACTTTAATAAAAATAAATTAAAATAAAATATTTATCGATTCAGACTGCTAAATAATGTTTTCAATGAATTCAAAATAACAGTGTTTAATAATAAACAGGGGAAAAAATCGGAAAATATATCGATTTAAAATCGCATTTAATAAACCATCTACTTTTACCAGATTTCTAGAGAAAAAATAATATTTATCGAAAGTCTTTAATTTTATTTATGCAAAAAATCTCTTTTAATTTAAAATTTCCAAACACATTACTTTAATTAAGATATTATATTTATGGAATTTTCTTTCATGCAACAAATAATAAGCTTTGTATTAATACAAAAAATGTTAAATAATAAATATAAAAAAAGACTGCGGACAATATTCACATCATTAGCCCACAAAATAAATTACAAAAAACGATCCGCAAAAGCGAAAACACAAAGCTTTTTTTTATGTACAAAATACGTTTCCATAATTATGTTTACTAAACAGCTATTATAGGAGGTAATCATGCTTAGTGTTATTTATCTGCACAATCTTCCCAATCATTGCTAAAATATGGCAGGAAAATTAGGCACGCGAAACCTTAAAAATCGAGCCATTAAAAAGAAATAAACAAATGAATATACACAATTACCCAGGAGAAAAATAAATACACTATTCTGCGACTTGGAGATATACCGACGAGCTCCAACAAAAAGGGATAAAAAAAAAGAAAAAAATTAAAATAACTGAAATAAAAAGCTGATAGAATGAAACTACTAATCGCTGAAGCTGTTAAAATTCTCACACAGCGTAGCAAAAGAGGGGAAATGGGCAAAAAACACAAGCAAAAAGGGAAAAAAAAGTCCATTGTGCTCGAGAAAAAGTTGAATTGTTCTCGCAGAGAAAGCGATGATTGACAGATATGTTTTGGCCGTCGCTATGGTAACGGAAGCTGTTGCGCATTGATAAGCGTCGCACCGTATCTTCTGCCAATCAAAAGCCTCGACGGGAGGGGCCCGGTCACGTAGGAATCGCAAAAATGTATAATCGTAGGAAAAGCGTACGCGGTTTGTATGAAAATGCTTTTGAGATATACATCTGAAGGGAATTGGAAGGGCCTTTTTTTTTTTTTTTTCATTCGTCACATTTGCTGGGGTATTTCGCTAGATTCATCTCTTTAATGTGTAGCAATGGGGGAATTCATTTAATTACGGTGACACTTAAGGTAGTAGGCAATTATCATTGTTTTGTATTCAGAGCAACTGGCTGATTATAATTATAATAATTACATTCTTTTCAAGTATTCACTCGTTGTATATAAACTAGAGTGGCATGGTACAAATATGAGACTAGAAGTTAAAAAGTAACAATAAAAAGTGAGAAAAGGAAAAATGAGAGAGAGAACTGTGGATTAACAAATTGGAAATTATGTTGACTGAAGTCGGTTGAAATCAGTTTTATATTTAAAGCATATAATTTTCAGAAAAAGTTACAAGAAAGGACATTTATTTATTAATGGATATATAAAATTTATTTAGCTTTCAATAAGATTTTTCAGCTTTTATTTATTTATTTTTGATAAAATTTTTTTATATACAATAGGTTTAAAAAAATGTCTCAGGATAAGATTTTGAATTCTATTGGAAGAGAATCTTAAACTAATGTTAGTTTAAAAAACTGTAGTAATAAATTGATGTTAGTTTATCACTTAAAAAAATAGACAAATTTACATCTAACTGTTTAAGAATCAAACAAAAAGGCGTTTTTTAAAAAAATTCTAAAATAATGATAATATAAAGCTATTTGCGATGCTGCTTTCATTGAAAGAGATTCTTAAACTAATGTTAAAAAACTGTAGTAGTAAATTACTATTAGTTTATCACTTCAAAAATACACAAATCTACATCTAATTGTTCAAGTATCAGTCAAAAAGACGTTTTTTTTTTTTTTTTTTTTTTTTGAAAAAATTCTAAAATAATTATAGTATAAAGCTATTTGCGTTATTGCTTATTGAGTAAATTTTATTCATTCTTTAAATAAGAAACATTAATAAATTAGCAATTGCAATTTAAAAAAAATAATTAAATTATTTTAAATCGAAAAAGAAAGGTTTTTAAATTATTCTAATTAGAATGGGTTCAATAGGTTTTTGATTATTCTAAAAAGAATGGGTTCAATATGTTTTTAATTATTCTAAACAGAGTGGGTTCTTATTGGATCCTTCTAATAAGAGTGTTTTTTTTTAATTCATGCATAAGGTATTATAATATTTCATCAAATTAATTTATAAAAGTAGTTTTAAAAAATCACAAATCTAAAGTACGTTAGCTATATGTGATTTAAATATTAATTAAATAATTAAAATTTTAATATGTATGAAAAATGAAAGAATTATTGAATAAGCAAACTGTTAAACTGATATAATAAATATTTTTTTTTATCAATGAGGGATTTAGAAGATTTATTACAAATATTCAATTAAACAAAATGTTAGGAAAATTCCACACACACACACGCACACGCATGTGCACACACATGCACACGCACATACACACATCTTTATTAATTGTAGAAATTATAAAAATTTTAAAAATATATTTAAAAACATTTTTAACGTTTTTTTTAACAATCTGGCTTGTGAAGCGCCAGCACACAGTCAGAAATATCGACACACATATACACACATTCATCTTTATTAATTGTAGAAGTTATGAAAACTTTAAAAATACATTTAAAAACATTTTAATTAATAAAAAATCTTATCAAACTTTAGCAATCTACCGGTTTTATAAATTATAAATGATATTCGAGTATGATTAATAGTCGCCTATTTGCTTTGGTTAAGCTATTATAAAAGTAATCACCCCTTTCAAATTATGCGAAAAAATATGGCTAAAATTAAATATCTCTATTACTTCTCGATATGATCGATTGCCGAGTGTGTCGCTAAAAAAGAAGAACCAGCAATTTCAGCGTCATAAATAACTCGTCTTTTTTATTTGTTTCTGGTATGTAAACTTGATCATGATATATCTACCAGTAAACCAGTCTTGATCAGTAATTACTGCTAATTATAGCCATTTTCTTTGGTATTTTACTCCATTTAAATTTGATAAATGATTATATTTTGAAAATGATACTTATTCGTACATATTTTCCAATGGCTTAGATGATTTAAAATAGTTTTTTTTAATTAGAGAAAAATATTTCTATAATCGATTATTTAAACTGATTTAATTAATATTTGATTGAAAATTAACACTTTAAGAAGGCATTATAATAAACTTTATAATTTTAGGAACATTTAAAATAATAAAATGCTATATAAATTTAAATATAGGAATGCAATTCACTGAAATTTTTATATATTTCCGTTCATTTAAAACAATAATGTAATTGTATAGTTATATAAATGCTAAAGAAATATTGCAAGGCGACATATAAATGAGTTGGCTTGATTTGATGGAGTTTATTGGCACAAGAACTATTTTTGATTAAACTGCGCCAAACTCGTGACATTTAAATGAAAGGAAGAATTACCGAAGATCTGTAAACAATTAGTTTCGAATAATACAAATTCAATGATTCCAATGTAAAAGCATTCAAAAGAAATAATTTAGAAGTTTTCCATTTAATGACGGCTGAGTTATATAACTTGCCGGAACTAAATATAATAAACGAAGGCACATAATTGCACAGGTTTTGTAGAAATAAACCTTAAGGCTGGAGAAGAGCAGTAGGGGAATATACTTCAAACATGCACCCTCCTCCAATGAATCCATTTCTTTGGGTAATCAGAATGGTTATCAGCCTCATTCAAAAGCAACAAAAAAAAAAAGGTAAATAATTTTAGGCTACAATACCAACAAGACAACAGAAAAAGGGGGAAAACAGAAAAGAAAAAAAAAGAAAAGTAATAGCTTACGTATTTCATAATAAAACGAAAAACGTTGTGAAAATACGCCCTTTAACCTTACAGCACCAGTGTTGAAAATAAGCAGTTTATATAAAAAGAATGTTAATAAAAATCACAATTTTTTACATAACTTTCAACGTTTTTTTTTGAAATAAACCTTAAGACTAGAGTCAGAGAGCATTAGGGGAATATTCTATACATACTCCAAATGAAACCATTTCTTTGGACAATCAGAATGATTATCCACCTCATTCAAAAACGAAAATAAACGGCAACTAATTTTGGGTGGCAATAATAACAAGGCAATAGAAAGAGGCAATATCAATATAACAAGGCAATATAGAGTGCATATTTTATTTCAGACATCGAAAAAAAAAATTAACAAGTTTTTTAGAGTCATTTAAACTTACAGTTTCACTGTTGAAAATTAACAATTTATAAAAAAAAGAATGTTAACAAAAATCGCAAGCAATTTACAAAAAAAAAAAAGAATGTAACCAAAATCACAAACAATTTACAAAAAAAAGAGTGTTAGCAAAAATTACAAACAATTTATATATAAAAAATTTGTTAACAAACAATACTATCTTTCAAATAACTTTAAACAGTTTTATTGAAATAAATCTTAAGGCTAGAGCTAAAGAGGACCAGCGGAATATATTATACACATTCCAAAAGAAGCAATTTCTTTGTGCAATCAGAATGATTCACATCAGACACTGAGAAAAATTAAAAAACTTTCTAGCGTCATTTAAAGTTATAGCTCCCCTGTTGAAAATTAACAATTTATAAAAAAAGAATGTTACTAAAAATCCCAATCTACAAAAAAAAAAAAAAATGTTAACAAAATTTACAAGTAATTTTTATTATAAGAAAATAATGTTAACCAAAATCTCAAGCAATTTATATAAAAAAAGAATGTTAACAAACATCACAATCTCTCACATAACTTTAAACAGTTTTGTTGAAAAAAAAAAAAAAAACCCTTAAGTCTAAAGCCACTGAGGATCAGGGAAATATTCTATACGCACTCCAAATGAAGCCGTTTCTTTGGACGATCAGTATGATTATCAAAATTCAAAAACGAAAATATGCTACAACTAATTTTAAGTTGCAATAATAACAAGACAGTAGAATGAGTGTCAGAAAAGGAAAGTAATAGAGTGTATATTTCACTTCAGAGAGTAAAAAACACCGAGAAAAATTAAAAAGCTTCCTAGCGCCATTTAACTTCTCAGTTCCACCTCCACAGTTAAAAATAAGCAATTTATAAAAAAGAACGGTAGCAAAAATCATTATCTTTCACATAACTTTAAACAGTTTTGTTGAAGTAAACCTTAAGTCTAGAGTCAATGAGGATCAGAGAAATATACCATACATATACCAATTAGAACCATTTCTTTGGAAAATTAGAATGATTACCAAAATTCAAAAACGAAGATAAGCGACAACTAATTTTTGGAGGCAATAGTAACAAGATCTTCTGTAAGCCTAGTGGTATACTTGTTGGCACACAAGGAGTTTATACTACGAGAATCAATTAAAAAAAATAGTAACAAGACAATAGAAAGAGGGTCAGAAAAGGAAAGTAATAAAGTGTATACTTCAATTTAGAAATTAAAAACATCTAGAAAAATTAACAAGCTTCCTAGCGCCATTTAACCTTACAGGTCCATTGTTGAAATTAAGCAATGTATAAAAAAAAGAACGTTAACAAAAATCACATAACGTTAAACGGTTTTGTTGAAATAAACCTTAAGTCTAGAGCCAGAGAGCATCAGAGGAATATTCTATATACACTCCAAATGAAACCATTTATCTAGACAATCAAAAATATTATCAACCTCATTCAGAAAGCGAAAATAAGCGGCAGCTAATTTTGGTTGGCACATTCTTGATTTATTCTCGCGCCACTTTGCAAAGAAACGGATTCTATCTCGGTTTCCTCGCGTGCTCGACCAGAATTCATTCTCTTTCGCCAAGACAGAACCACGAGCGCGGCCAACTGAGGAAGATGCCTTTTCTTACAGTGAACTCTAAACTGACTGATCACTTAGTCACCGCACGACACAAAAATCACTGGCCTTCAGGGCAGTGGTTTAGGACCGACCGAGTGGCGGTTGGCTGCTGTTGGGTCGCGCATCGCGGTTTAGTGGACCGGAAGATCGCCAACTTCGATATGAATTTTGTAGATTCAATCGTTTCCCCTCCCCTCAATTCTTTTCCAGCTTCTCTCTGCAACAGGGGCAGATGTCTCGAGTCTCTCAGATTGGTTCGAAAAAAGACTTCGAAGGCCGAACTGGGACAGAAATAATGAAAGTGATTATTATTGGAATGGTTTTGGCAGCACATTAAGCGAATACACAGAGAGAATATTTTATCAACTTAAGTCTATATACGAATGCCTGTTTAATTCGATGATTGGCACTGTTGTGGACGCGTGGTGAAATCGAATGGCAGTTAATGAGGAGAAGTAGGTGCTAAACCATAATTGGTAGTTTACGAGTGTCAGATGTCAGCAAGTACGGTTTTAGTCATCTTTCTTATAGATCGATCGTCTTTATTTGATCATGACATTAGCACATAAAAGATGTTTGTCTAAAAAATTAACCAATCACAAAAGCGATTGCCCAACTTCTGTATTTATATATTCATGAATGTACAAAACATAAATAGGGGCGTCATTGTATGGGATATCGGATCTTTTCATTTCCTATATTCTCGAATCTATTCAGATTTTTTTTTCTAGAATAGTACAAAGAAAATTTATTCTTTCCCCCTTTTGTTTCCTTATAAACTTTCCATCTCATTTAATTCAAGGATATAGGACGCGAAGAAAAACTGTTTCATCACGTACTAATTGATATTATTTTTGGAATGCTTAATAATTAAGGCTAATTAAGTGTCCATGGTTAATAATAATTCCTATAAATCACAGTATTCACGTTATAGTACCATTATTAAGTTAATCTCTGAAATTAATTTGAAAGAATCCGTTAAAAACTCTCCTTTTATTCAAAGGTCTTCAAACTTCTCAATAATTTCTTGACACATTAAGGACCACACACGAGTTTTCTCGTGTTTCACATCCTCGCCTGTTACTGATGGATCACGAGAAGTTTGATTTTAAAGAAATACGCTGTTTTGCTTTATTTAAAGTACGCACTGTAAATAAAATGTTTTTGCGTATATGTAACACACCATTTTTGTTTGAAGCGGAGGCAAGTTCGTTTTATTTCATTCCGGGAGGTTACGATTTATGTACAAGAGGTGTGGACAAGGTGCGTGCGTGTTCTAAGAGCACGGCACAAAAGCAGATTAGTGTAAAAAGTGAGGGAAATAATTAATTCTTTGTCTTAAATACCATAAGATTTTGATAGGGAAAATATTTTTTCGCAATGCTTAAATACAATGAGATTTTGAGGTGGGATCTCTTCGATATACGCCGGCACAGGTAAGGGAAACACAGAAATATTTTTTAAAAATATTTCGTTTAGATCAGCAATTTTCATCCCATCATTCGAAGTGTGGGAATCACTAACTAAAGCATTTTATGAAGCTACCCTTGAATTATTAAAATAGAAATAGTGGAATGGTATCAAGATATAAGAGAATATTTCAGAATGAAGTTAATATAAGCTAAATTAAACTGAAAGTTAGGAAATTGAGTTGGATTTAAATTACGGTTTAAAAAATCATGACACACACACACACACACACACACACACACACACACACACACACACA
>JAOUZG010033669.1:201749-215633 GCA_026289955.1 Argiope argentata
ACACACACACACACACACACACACACACACACACACACACACACACACACACACACACACACACACACATATATATATAAGAGCATAAAATTTAATGCTAGTTCTTTAATTTTCATTGAAAAGAATCAAAATTGTGAAATCGATACAAATAAATTGCTTGTTTCGATTTGCGAACAAATAAATTTAGAATATCTTTAGACAATTTTTTATGGTAGTTACTTAATAAAATATAACTGTATAAATTTTTGGGGGGCCTTGTTAAGTAACATTTTTTTTTCGTAACAAAATGTGAAAAAATTAAAAGTAATATCTCCCATATTTTCTATTAAAAGCTTCGAGAACGTACAATTTCATTACTTCAACGGTAGCTTTTACTGCAACTTTTCAGAAAAGTGTGGCCTCCTGATATCTCAATCCGATACCGGCAAAAGATACTTTTGTTAACACCTGCTTCCGCAAATTTTAGCGCAAATGTATCCGAGTAATGAATAAAACAAACGAATCGCTCTTTAGTTTCTATATCAGGAGCAAGAAAGCCCTAATTGCTCGCTCGACGCCCTTGGGCAATCGAGAGAGATTTTGTGACGAAATAAGATCACGTGATGTCACGTGAACCAATGTCACGTTAACGGATCCCTGAGGGAAACCAGGATAGTTTTCTTTGGATTAAATCAGAAGGGAGCTGAATTGCAAGAAATATCCCAATTAGAGTAAGGAAACAATTTTTATTTTACATTAGCCGACTTTGACCATCTTTCTACCTGGATATATAGTTTATGTTTATTTGCAGTTGAATCATTGAAACACTTTTCAACATATTTTTAACATCACATATCGAGGGACATTAAAGCCGTGGTATTTCAAAAGCCTTCCACACTTTCTGTTTATTATATACACGAACCGTCTTAATGGTATCAAGTTTGATAGTATCATAGAAATTACTATTATTATCAAGAATCTTTAGATTTAAATAATGGAAGAATATTACGTGTCAAAATATTTAATAGAGCATTGAAAACTATTTGGATTTCCTTACAAAAATTAACTAAAAATTACACAAAAAAGTGTCAAAATTAAAAAGAAAAATTAAATAACTCTTCAATACAGAAAATTAAATCGAATCTTCGTACTTTGATTGTCAATAATGGCAGAAAAATTCAGGATTAGATATTTGTTAAGACCGTAAAAATAATTTCAGTTTCAAAAATTAATTTATTTTATTGTAAAATATACTTAAAATTATTTAATAAATGAATTAAATTTAGATAAAAATGTTGTCAACAAACTGAAATCAGCGGAAAAAAAATTACTTAAATTTTAGAGTGATATAAATATTATGTAATAATATATTTCCGTAAGTTATGATGTAAAGACGTCAAAATTTCGTGCAACTATTGAAATTTCAGAGCAATTTTTTAAAATATAAATTTCCATTCATAGAATTATTTTTGTAACAAATTTGGTAGCTCTCGGACAAATAGTTTGATGTTCAGAGTATTTCTGTGCCAAAATTGGCAATTCTTGGACAAACAATCTGGCTTGATACACGTTCTCCTTTATCATTGTTAAAGATTTCAAACATTTTTTGTAAATAATAAAGTAGATAAAAGAATAAATATAGAGAAAAGCCATACCAGACTTTCCGACCCTCTACGAAGGCACACGGATTTGAACCGCTAGAGCTAAATAACCGGACTGCCGTAACAGCAACACTGTTGGGAACTGTGGTTGAGTCCCATGCGCCAACACCGGCCACCGTACAACCCTCCCCGTAGAGAAGTACATCCCATCATCGATGGGAGTAGCCATAACCACCTATTAGTGTACCCACCAAGTTGGTAAGATCCAACCCCTCTGTTGGAAGAAACTCATCCTCAATGACGGGGTTCTCCCTCACGGGGGGGGGGTAAGTAAAGAGAAAATACAGCATTCGTCAAAAATTGGAAATAATTCATCACGTTTCAGGACACCATACGTTTAAAAAAAAGAAAAGGATTATGTCAATTAGTGACGTCATAAGTTGAATAAGAAACACACCAAGCTTGATGAATGATAGTTGCACCATAGTTGTAGATTTCCCATAGGATTTAATATGTGTTACACAAAAATGAAACTTTGTTATTATTTTATCGTAACAGTTTCTTCCGTACCATTTTTAATTAGAATTTTCATTTTCATGAAATTTAATTCAAATTTTCAATATGATGAAATTTAATTAAAATTTACACTATGATGAAATTTAGTTAGAATTTACATTATGATGAAATTTAATTAAGATTTGCATTAGGAAGAGATTTAATTAGAATTTGCTTTGGGTTGAAATTTAATTAGAATTTGAATTAGGATGAAATTTGATCAGAATTTGCTTTAGGATGAAACTTAATTAGAATTTGCATTATGATGAAATTTAATTAGAGTTCACATTATGATGAAATTTAATTAGAATTTGCGTTATGATGAAATTTAAAAAAATGAATAATTTAAGAGAAGAAAGGAAGTGGGCCTGGGAAATGTAAATTAAGTAGACATCTCCCATTTCCCATCTCAACACTTGCACCGATTCATATCTGGCTTTTGTTCAGATTGAGGATTTCTCCGATTGTCACACTTTCCCACATTAATATTCATTATCTTTCATATATATCTCTGATACTTTCTATGAATAAATAAAAGAAGAAAGTGTATCAATGAAGATATCATTTCGGTGTCTCTGAAAACTACGTTGGTAAAACATTAGGAATTATTTCATTTACTTGGTAAATTTCTCCCAATTTATTTTAGATTTTAGAATATTTTCAGCAAAAAATTTGGATATTTTAAATAAAAAATGTTTTTGTTGCATGGAAATATTTATTTAGGATTTAATTATTGTTTTTTTTTATCGTTTTTTTTTTCTAAACACTTGAAATTCCCAGGGGGGAGGGGAGGGGAGGGGTGCTCCCCTCCCCTCCCCCTGGCACCTCTTAATTGAGGATGAGATGCTTCCGACATGGTGGTTGGTCACCCTTGAGTGTACACTAACATGTGGGAGTGGCTCCTTCCATCGACGAGGGGACGTACTTCCTACGGGAAGGGTTGTACCGTGGTTGGTTGTACCCTTAAAATCCAACCACAGTTACCACCAGCATTGCTGTTGCGGTCGTCCGGTTATTCAACCCTAATGGTATAAATCTGTGTGCCTTCGTGGCGGATTAGAGAGTCTGATATGAGTTTCTAAACACCTGAATCTTATATTGAAATTTCTATATTCAGAAAATTAGAAAACTACGAAAAAATATTTCTTAAGGTTCATATAATTAAATGATTTCTTTTGACACATCATAGTATGTTATTTTTGTAGCTACAATGATCAAATGCTTAAGTTAGGTAAAATTTCTGGATTTTAAGAATTTTATTTATTTTATAAAGAAGCACATGTTTTTCTCTTTCAAACGATCTTTATAAACGGTAATTCATCATTCTAATATGTTATCAGCAATTAATTAAATGCCAACATTCAATAAAATAATTAAAATGTTTATTTTATGCATAAATCATTCAATAAGGATTTTTAAGCAACAAGCGGAATGAGAATTATTTGAATATATAACATATCTCCCATAAACGTTCTATTAATATTCAGACATTCTATAGAGCACCAAATGTTATTCAGTCAAAGGATGGAAGTATTATTAATCTTTTATAGAAAAGATGAATATTCCAAGGAAATACAGATGTTATTTAGAACGCAATAGATTGTCTTTGAGAATATAATATTCGAAATACACAAAGGAAAATAAAAGTTAAACAAAATAAAATATTAATATTTATTTAGATAATAATTTGGCATGCATGAGATATTGTTTCACCCTCTACTTAAATTTTTAAAAAAATTTCCAGTATATATTATAGTTAATGTTATTAATCAGTAGTTAATAATAACTTGTTAAAGTGATTAGTCTATTTATTATATTGACTGTTAATGTATACATTATTATATCTCAGTTCTGATCTACATTTTATGCGACGGCTAATTTGAGAAAGGACGATACAAAAAGGAACTGATACAAATGAAGTATCAATAAAAAATTGCGATATTTTTTTCCATTTTTTTATTGCTGTCATCTGTTAATTTTTTGCGATTAATATTTTATATAATTTTATTATATAATTATTATATAATTTTATTAAAACTTTTAGAAATTTTATTAAACTGATGCATACAAATTGGAAAATAGAAGATAAATAAGGTTTTTTACAATATATTAAAATAAAAAAAGTTTTGCTGTAAAAAGCAATTAAAATCACCATTTAAAATAAATATATATTAATGTTTTTTAGAATTTTGCAATTTGTGCAATATTTCAAGTAAGTTTCTTACATTTAAGCGCCAGTCTATACTTTTAAAAAGGGCTTCGACCATAGGCAAACCTTTTAAATTCAAAATGTCTGCTGATAAAATACAAATCTTCCATTACGAGACACTTTCTCCTATCCACGTAAAACCAAGCGCATCTAATGACGGCGATTTACTCGCCTACTATTAATGCGTTTGTATTCAGTAGTCACCACACATTTTCTTTCTGCATAACTTTCACATGAAATAGCAGACAGTGTTTAAAAAAAAAATCGAGTTTTTGGCTTTTGATTACAGTCATTCAATGGCATAAGCTTTAAATGCAAGAATGTCAAATTTTTGAATCGAATTTACAGGTGAATCATTCATAAATTAGCATCGTAATGATATTTTACAGTAGAATTTTGAATCTAAATACTGTAGGATACAATGCCTAAAGACTGCCATATCAGAACTATTATTTCTATATTACTCATATGATGAAATGCAATACATTTTTTCCATTTTATTACAAAATGAATTTATTATTACTACAGATTGGTAGCTGCTACAAAGACATTCTGCCTGTGTTTAGTATAAAAGTATTTGTAAATTTTATAAAGGTAAAACTGAGCGTATAATAAGTGAAACTTTCGTTTCCAGTATTCAAAAACAGTTGGTGGTGCTCAATTGAGAAGGGTTTGTTTGCAATGGTTTTTGGGGCCTAAAATGAGGCAATTATATAGAAAATAAACAATCCTAAGTCATTTTTTTGCCTTCTATAAATGATGATGTCAATATGACTTTACCAGTCACACAGTTTAAAATTCAATCATCAACAGTTTTTTCCCCCTCTATGACAGAGAATGTAATAAAATAACGAAAACTGAAGGAAGTTACATCTTTTAAGTGGGATTCAACATTTTTTTTGAGAAAAAAATAATATGCCGGTGTCCTATTACAGAGGTAGTGCATCTTCCTCGTTATCTGGAAGTCCCAGGTTCGATTCCCGGTTGGGGCATGGTTGTTCTTCTGTGTGCTATCTGTGAGGTGTGTGACTGTACCCCCCTGTAAAAAGGGTGTGTGTGTAAGCAAATGTGTTGAGTGTGTAGCTAAGTCGTACTCTTGATTCTAGTCTTCAAAAACCAGAAACGCTCATTTGGCTTGAAATCGCTGACGGGCATCAGAGCGCTTGTCTATGGCATATGCCGTTTGTAACAACAAACAGTTTGAAATTCTATTTGTTATCATTGCTTTTTCTATATGTTGACTGAAAATCTGTTGTCCAAATTGTCATAAAACTTAAAGATATTTAATCGAATTGAACCAGAAATCAAAGAGCACCGATTCACATTGTAAATTTGTCAAAACAGAAAATTAAACGATTGTAAAAAAAATTAAATAATCAACTCAGGTGAAACTATGTATTGTATCATAACATTATCTTCAGTAAACCGTGCTAATTATTATAGTAATGTTTTGCATAGTAAGCGATAATATTTAAAATAAATTTTTGTTGTTGTTGATATTAATGGAGCTGGCCATGGGCAAGCGCTGGCGGCCAACAGCGATTTTAAGCCGAATACGCTCTCTTGTTTTTGAAGTAGCGCCAACTAGGGTCAAGAGTACGACTTTGCTACTTATTCATCACATTCGCTTGCACAGCCTCTTTTTACAAGAGGGGGGGGGGGCACTTTAACACGTTTTACAGATAGTATACAGAGAAGAATCACCACGTCCTGACCAGGACTCGTACCCGAGATGTTCAGATCGAGCTACCTCTAAGCCAAGACGCTGGCAAAATACATTTGGCGTTTCATAATCTATATTCCAAGTCATAATTGATTGATCGCATTTCCCTGTTATAACATATTTCAATGAAATATCGCTCTTTAAATATAAGATGCTCCGATAATGTAGCCAATTCTGTGTAAAGTGGACAACCTGTTATTAAGACGTACAGAACTAAAAATGGGAAGTGGAAAAAGGTACTTACGAAACTGTGTTTGTTGGATATGTTGTTGGTTATCTTGAGCTTGTGGAAGGAGACCACCTTCTGCATCCACTGCTCCCCCGTGGAAGGGGAGTCCGGATGTATGTACATCCTCTTGGGCATCTCCGGGTCCGCCTTGCCGGCCACCACCCACCTGCTGTTGTGGAACTTGTAGCGGCAGTCGTCTGCAGCCACAATGTCCATCAGCAGGATGTACTTGGCCTTCTTGTCCAGGCCGCTGACTCGGACTTTGTAGGCAGGGAACATGCGCCTGTCAATGAAGAATAAAATGTGAGTCACAAAACTTTTTTTCTTGATCCAAAAATGAATGAAACATAATAAAGAAAGTGAATTAGTTTTTACTAATTTTTTTTTGTTACAAAATAAATTAAAGGATTATTATCATAATCCGAAATTATGCTATTGGATCCTATTTCTGTGGACATACGATTTACTTTCGAAAATTGAATTTAAGAGCATATTTCAATCATATAAGCATTCTTGAACAATTACTGGGAAGCATATAAAACATTGGTTCATATGCTCTTGGACATATTTGAAATGAGCATGTTCGAATCACTTGAAAGAAAGAAGAGGGTGGGATTTAATAGTCAGGAGAAAACTTTGCGACTATTCTGTATATTTGAAAAACATAAGACTGGACGTTGCGGTTCAATTTTAAATCTATGAAAATAAGAAAAATAAAAACAGTAATAACAGCAACGAAAGAAAAAAAAACCGAAATAATATTTTCTAATGTGTTTAATTAACTTGCATATGACATATGACAATATTGGTAAATGGCAACAAACCCAAATTCATAGTTCTTTTAGCAAATTAGATTCGGCATTATCAATATAATAAAACAACATAAAAAAATAAACCATTTTGAATTGTGTTGACGCAGAATGCATTTGGTTTATCATTAATACAATTTATTATTATTATTATTATTATTATTGCTTATAAGTAGACTTTGAATAGATAGATATAAATGGATTATTTTAATTAAAAAATGGTCAGTTATATATAAAAAGTAAATAATGATGTCCAAATTATTATTTTTTCAAATATCCTTTTTAAACAGGGAATCGTAGAATATTTTTATAGACAAAATGAGTTTCTCAGAGAAATAAACTAATTTCAAGAAGTACATAAACAAAAATAATCTAAAAAAGCATTCTAAATTGGAATATTTTGAATACTTGGAGATTTCATCTTTTTGTCATGGAATACAATTAACAGCACCTTATTATCTTATCTTAAGTGTAAATGAAAAAAAAAAAAAATCAGGTACTTCTTGAAATAAAGCTGATTGATTTTTGATGACAAGGGTTTTGCTTTTATCAGTTGTTATCTTTCCTTCGCTCATTTTATTAAATATAGGGAGTCAACGAATCAAGATCATGAACGATTTATTATGACATTTACTAAACATTGATTTTTCTATTACAAAAAAATGGAACTAACATAAAAAATAATAATCAATCTTATCAGTTCCTTAGTATATAATTACAAGTCCCCAGATTTTTAAATTCTAGGAGGAAAAAAATCCGCGTTATTCCTTCAGATCAAACCAAATTGATTGATTCATAATGACAAAAATATTGTTGATCAATTGTAATCATCGATTACTTTGTTCATTTTATTATATAAAAGAAGTTAGACGATCATGAACAATCTATTATGACTTTTACTAAACATTGACTTTTCTTATACAAAAAAAAAGTACAAACATAAAAATTAATACCCAATTTCACCTGTATTATATTTTTCAAACTATTTTCGCTCTCTTTATAACACAATGATTTATCTCACATTTTCATTAGCAAACAAAGACGCTAAACTTTTTAATAATAGGAGCAAAAAATCCGCTTTATTCTTACAAAACAAATCAAACTGATAGTTTATAATACCAACAATATTGTTGATTAATTCTGTAATTATTGATTACTTCACTCAATTTATTATACAAAAGATGTTAGCAGATCATGAAATATTTATTATGACATTTACTAAACAATAATTTTTCCCAATATAAAAAAATGGAGCAAACACACAAAACAAAATCTAATCTCTTCAACTCAAAGTTCCTACACTTTTAAATACTACGAGCAGAAATTCAGCTTTTTTCTTCAAATCAAACCGAATTCATTGATTCATAATACAGAATATTGTTGCTCATTTTTTTGCTCATCGATTACCTTGTTTATTTCATTGTATTAAAGAAGCCTCATTATAAATCATGAGATTTATAATGGCATTTACAAAACATTGATTTTTTTGTTAGAAAAAAACAACAAGGAAAGTTATTTCCCACTCTCGCTATGTATTAAAAAAACAAGATTAAAAAAATTGCCTTATTTTTTAACAATATGATTTACTTTCCATCTTACGAAATCTAAATCAAAACACCATCGAGAAATGCAAATAAAAAGCTAACAAGGAACTTCTATTCACATTAAAACGATTCTACTTCATTTAGCTTTACAATGTATTGTATAATCGCATAAATAGGACCAAACTTAACAACGCCATCAGACTCGCCCCATTCGAAATTCTTTTTGAAAAGGATAAAAATTTATTGACAACACTTTTATCATTATAATGCCAACCAAACTGCTGTAATAAAAGATTTTTTTAAAAAAATAAATAAAAGGTTCTCGTCGTTAATAGATGAATGGGTAATTCGAATATAACGTGCAAGAAACAAGTCAACAATAATAAAAACTATTGATTCACATGATCATTTATCCATCAAAATGGCACCATTTTTCCAATATTCCTTGTCCAATTCACATCAGAAATGTCATATTTCATAACAATGTAAATTATTATGAAGGGTAGATCTCTTGATTCGAAATTTATATGAAAAGGCTACAGTGTTTGCAGAGGGTTGTCTAGATTTTTTTGTGTTTGTGTGTTTGGTTTGAGTGCGGTGCTAGTAACGATTGTCGAGTGTCGTCCGTCCATTGTTATGTGCGATTCTAACGTGTGGAAAATCGCGTGAAGCTGTTACGGTCTGTAGCCTTCGGGTTGAGGCCCTCCCCACTTTCATTTCTTTTTGCACTCTCGTATTAGTGTTTTTAGTTGCATTTTGATATATGTGAGCGTTCAGCTGTTACGTTTCACGCAAAGGCGAGTGAGATGGGGTGTTTCCCCCATTGACGTAACGTGTGATCATTGGACATAAAAGCATGAGCAAACGAAATGGATGGGTGGGACAGCACGCATGCGCATAAAATGAATGGTTCATAAGGTGCATTAGAATTCTCATGTATGTAGTTCTTGACTCTTTTTTTCTCAAATGAATGAAAGTAAGTTTTGCATCAAAATAGCTTTCACAGTTTTCCTTTTATCCACACTTTCCCAACTTGATTCTTTTGTTCCAAAAGAAATTTCCACAAGGATTTAAAGCGGAGGTGGGGGGGGGGGTGTCGCTTGCGACATGTTTATTTTGTCAGCTGAATATGTGGATATCTAAAATTTGGAATCGGGGTAAAGATAATGTAATTTATTATTTTATCATGTGAGAACATGATGCTGTTTTGGTTCGGAGGTTTTAATATCACCGAAATTGTAGGGAAAAATATTTTTACCTGCTTTTAGCAGTATTACATTATCATTATGTATGCTTCTTTGAAAGTAGAAGCATTTTTAAAAGGTTGATCTGCTTTTACCAGCATTGCTTTATTATTGTGTATGCTTCTTTGACAGCAGATGCGTTTTTAAAAGTTTGGCATGCTTTTACCAGTAATACTTTATTATTATATGTATTTAATCACAAGAGATGCGTTTTCAAAAGATTGACTCGCTTTTACCAGCATTACTTTATTATTGTGTATGCTTCTTTGACAGCAGATGGGTTTTTAAAAGGTTGACCTGTTCTTAACAGTAATGCTTTATTATTACGTATATTTATTCATAACAGATGCGTTTTTAAAAGGTTGACGTAAAACTATGACATCATAGCTGTTGTCTCAAAATCGGTGGAGCTCCAAAACTTTGTTTGCCAGCTAGGAAAATTGAAAATATAAGTTAAAAAATTATCATTATGTATATATATACACTTATATATATACATATTATAGAAGGATAGAGACCGATAAAGAAGTCTCGTAATTGTTTCAAACCTATTTAAACTGGTAAATGACTTAAATTAGTTAAGACAAGAAGTGACTTAAAAATAATAAAGATCTCACATGATAACTTGAAATTTGCGATCGTGAATTTCATTTTGTTTTTTCATTGTTTTAATTTTCAATTGGTCATTATTGGGAAGACCCGCTGAATATATTACGCTGACTAGATGGGAATATTTGCTGTATTGGCTTAGATATAATCACTTTTTATTGCAGTTCTTATGGCTAGACAGTATAGAATTGTTCTCCTCTTTAATGTTGTATTCTTTTTGGATTTTAAAATTTTGATTGGGAAATTTGTTTCAGAAACAAAACAACTACATCATAAAAAATGTACATTATTTTAAATTTAGGAAATTTTTTTTTCAACTAATAAGAAATTAATTTAAAGGCATTATAATATGATTCAAATCACTTTCTCAGAGAGTTAAATCAGTAAGATATACCAAGAAAAAAGAATAAATGTTCAAGAATCATACGAATATATATATATATATATATATATATATATATATATATATATATATATATATATATATAATGAAAACTTCGCATACTTTTATTTTCAATTTTTAATGCACTTTTAAACACAAATCTCACATGATAATTTTTGAACTTTACATGGCATTATTCGTTTTCCTTATATATTTTATGAAAACAAAGAAAATAACGACAATTTTAATTGAACATTTTGAAAATCGAATCGAATACCTGCCTGGCATTTTGATTGAACTTTTAAGACAATCGAAACATATAACTATCTGATATTTTTATTAATTATTTGGCATATATAAATCTTTAAATTCTAAGTTAAAAAAATAGTTTAGTATATGTGGAAAAATGTCACTGCGGTGTTACAGTTTACGTAAAAATGATGGCATTTTAAATTCTTTAACATAAACTAACAATGGTTATTTTACTAGTTAATGTTTTTTAAACGCAAACTTCAAATTTAGAGAAAAGATACCAGTTTAAACAGATGGTACATTTATCAGAATAATAAAAACACTTCTGTCTGACTTAAAACATTTCGATAGGTAAAAAATTTGACTCCAGTACTTACTATTACAAGTTTCGAGATAATTATTTTATATTTTGATGAAAAGGGAATTTTTCATGGTGGAAAATCTAGCCTGGATCATAAAATAGATAGATTTTTTTTTAAAAAAAAGGATACAGATAGCAGTCGTCAAGTTTATTTCAGTTTAATAGCTTCACATTTTATCTTAAAAAATGCAGTTGACTTAACAATTTATCTTCTCAGTAAGCCATTTTCATTTAGCGGCTAAAATATAAACATACCCCCACCCCTTAGAAATCGAAACGATATACTCACGAAAGCCTATGTACAAATTTTACCAACAATCTTTGCACAGAAAATATCTAAAATTTTCCTGTTTAATTTGGATTACTTTGCGTATCAATTACAATAACCTAAATTAATATGGAATGGAATTTAATAGTAAACAATGATACATATGTAGTTTTACCATGGTGGATTTTAAGAAGTGATTAACGATATTTAATTGTATTCTTCCACTTACAGAAGAGAAAAAAAGTTACTTTGGTTAAAGAGATAAGATAAAGAACTTCTTTGTTTCTCTTCTCCCTCTTTAGAATGAATCATCACAAACAAAGCGAAACGCATCCAGAGTCCTTCAGCAATTAATTAAGCCAGGAATCATTGTCGATGGCGGAGGATCCACAAACACACCCAACAAATCCCAACTCGCATCCAATCCCAGGGCGATGCTTGACCCTTTCGTTGCCTGGGCAATCGAAGAGCATGACCAGGAGGTCGATCGATTTTATTCTTCCCGCGATTCTTGGACATTCATTCCGATCCGAAACCGTGCGTGTGTCTGACAGTCCCCGGCATTATCCCAGACGAATATCTACCTATCTACAGCAATGCTGCCTGCGATAATAATCGCTGCCTAGCAGGGTGGAGTCAGTAGCAAGTGTTGTCAGCAACCGCACCCCCATGTTACCACAAGGGGAAGATCACGTTTCTCAGAGATCTCTGGATGAGATTGTAAGGCATCAAAGTTGTATGACACCAGGTAGGCTTCTTAAGCAGTCGACCCCCCTCCCCCTTTCGCTTCGACAATGAAGTGAGTAGGTAGTAAATTATGACGCAAGAATTATCGACCTACTGATGATTATCGTCTGCGAAACAGTGAATACTTGGGTTGCACTTATTAAAACTGATTATTAAGGAAGAAGTGTGTTATAGATGAACTTCTTAAGCGCGTATCAATCAAAAATGAAGTGTTGGGGAACTAGTGAAATACCTGGATGACAGAAATGCTATCTTCCACCTCGAAGAAAAGGGGGAGGTGATATATTTTATTTGTTTTCTTCTTTGCATTAGAACGACTGCGTTATGCAAATAAGCTGATGGTAAATGAATAATTCATAGCTATATCAAAATGATGTTAATGCATATTTGAAATTGATTGGATATTTTTTCTTTGAAAAGTGGATGGAACTCAGCTGATTCGAAATTGATGAGCCCAAGATAAGAATATGATCACTCCAAAAATTTGGTTCTAAAAATGAGCTCATCAGAAAATGAAATAAAATTTATTTTTAATATTTTAATTTTGTTTTCCATAAATAACAGTTAATTAGAAAATAAAAAGAATGCTTTTTTTTTAAAGAAATGAGGGTAATTGTCATTGAAAATAATTTAAAATATAAAGGAATTCAATAAATAAATATGTAAATGTTTAATAGAAAAGAACTTTAAAATAATCAGTACCATTTGATATCTAATATATTAAAATTTTTTTAAAAAAAATCCAGTTTTTGATGAAAGACAATGTTTCGCAGCAAATTTCTCTAACAGATTAAGCCTAAAATCGAAAATTTAAAGAGTTAAAGAAAATATAACTGTATCTCTGGAGCTTTTGAACTTCGCTACAAATGTTTAAAAAAAAAGAAGAAAAATGTATCTAACATGCAAGAACTCGTATATTCATTTAGGAAGTTTCATATTTGAGAAAACCTCCCGAGTCCATAAAGGTCAGACGCAATTTCAAATTTACATCCACTTTCAAATCGTTTGTACTTATTCGCTTTCAAATCATTTGCACTTATTCACTTTTGATCGTTTGTACTTATTCACTTTCAATCATTTGCAATTATTTCAAACTTGCATTCACTTTCATATCGTTTGAACTTTTTTATAGTATGCTGAGGCAATAGACTATTAATGCTCCGTGCTCAAACTGAGTCCTAATTTTGAAAGTAAAGGCAAAGTGAAATACCATTAAAAGGAAGATTTAACTAGGGAAAGGTAGTATGGGAAAAGTTAACCAATTGCCTCCACATTCCAAATTGTTTGCAATTACAATAAATAAATAAATAATAAAAAATAAAACTGCAATATTTTTTACAGTATGACGAAACAGGAGAGTATTGAATATTGA
>JAOUZG010033669.1:216033-234089 GCA_026289955.1 Argiope argentata
CACATTCCTAATCGCCTGCATTCACACACACAGAGATAAAAAAAAGTAACCTGCAATATTTTTATAGAATCAAGTATAGTACAAGAGAGTATTAATGCTCTGGGACTGGACTTGGTAACAATAGAGAGGTAAAGGCAAAATGAAATAATATTAAGTAAATTTTAATTAGCGAACGATGAAATAAGAAAATTAATCATTAATTGCATTCACATTCCTATACGCTTGCATTCATACACACACAAAAAAAGTAACCTGCAATATTTTTATAGTATCCAAGCCAAGAGAGTATTAATGCTCAGGGACTGGACTTGGTCGTAATGGAGAGATAAAGGCAAAATGAAATCATATTACGTCAACTTTAATTAGCAAACGATGAAATCAGAAAATTAATCTTTAATTGCATTCACATTCCTAATCGCTTGCATTCACACACACACAACCTGCAATATTTTTATAGTACCAAAGACAAGAGAATATTAATACTCCGGAAATGGACTTGTAGCAAAGCAGGGATAAAGGCAAAAAGAAATAATATTAAATCAATTTTAATTAACGAAAGATAGAATAAGAAAATTAATCATTAATTGCATTCACATTCCTAATCGCTTGCATCACACACAAAAAAAGTAACTTGCAATATTTTTATAGAATCTAAGACAAGATAATATTAATTTTCCAGGACTGGACTTGGTAGTAATGGAGAGATAAAAGCAAAATTAAGTAATATTAGAAGTCGAATTTAATTAGAAAACTATAGAATAATAAAATTAATCATTAATTGCAGTCACATTCCTAATCGCTTGCATTCACACACACACACAAAAAAATAACCTGCAATATTTTTACAGTATTTAAGACAAAAAAGTATTAATGCTTCGGGACTGGACTTGATAGTAATGGAGAGATAAAGGTAAACTAAAATAATATTAAAAGCCAAATTTAATCAGGGGATGAAAAAAAAATGGCTAGTAGTTGCATTTATTTCCGAATTCATTCATATTGCACACAGATACACATACTCACTCACTCTCGCATGCGCGCGCATACACACACAAACTTACTTTCTTTCTCCCGCACATACACACATACACACTTTCTCTCTCTCTCTCTCTCTCTCTCTCTCACACACACACACACACACGCACGCACGCACACACACACACACGCACAAACTTACTTTCTTTCTCTCGCACATACACAAACACACACTTTCTCTCGCACACACACACACATACTCTCTCTCTCGCACGCACGTACGCACACACACACTGTTTCTCGCGCGCACACGCACACTCACTCTTTATCGCACACATACTCTCTCTCACACACACTTTTACACACACACACACATACTCCCTCTCTCACACACATACATACTCTCTCTCACCCACACACAGCCACAAACAAACAAACATACTCTCTCTTTCTCTCCCCCGCACGCAAACACACACACATGCATACACAAAAACAAGCACATACACATACACAAGCACATACACATTCACAAGCACAAGCATATACACAAACACATACACATACACTATACAAAAACTGAAGAATGTGATAAGGAGATGAGGGTTATTCCCAGGAAATTTCAAATTTCACTACTTTTCTGTAAATGATCCCACACAGAAGTGAATCGGCGAGCTGAAAATCTACCCATACATTTACGTAGTTTCGTGAAAGGGAAAACACATGGAAGAAAAGAGGAAGTGAAATTTCCGTTCGAGAGGAAACGGGCATCTGGTTCAAGAGTGCGGGACGCAGATAATGATCAATCATTCAAGTATAGATGCTTCAGGTCAGGAGATGCAACCGGAGATAGCATGCGAAAAATCCGCTGATTACGAAATAATTACACTGTAATCAACTTCTTTATTGGCATCTGATAGAAGCCACTTAAACCTTGAATTCACACGGTAATTGTTCCTAATTTTGATATATGGTCGTGGCTCCAATACCTTATAACAAGGTGAATAATATTTCATCTGTAATTTCGGACAAAATTTATCGATTTTTCACTCCATCCTTCAATTGTTCTTTGTGAGTGAAATTTTTGAAATGAAAAGCGAAGAATCAATTTTGGAGTTATTAGATGTAAAATTGGACTAGCCGTCATTCAGGGTTTAGATTGTTTCATTAAATTTGTAAGCTTTTTTCTTAAGTGGATTAATTTTAAATAATTTGATTTCCTTGAACCAGTAAAATTTCCATATCATATGTAAAAAATCTTAACGATCTTATCGTCCGTTATGTAACACATTGAGGAGGAAATACCACAAAAGCATAATCTTAGTTCTAACGTAATTTTTAAGCCCTATAACAAAATAAAATATTCCAAAAGTACAGTATTTAAAAAATACAACTAATAATAATAATAATAATCGACAAATTTAATGGTATCCTAGTTTAGGTTATAGTTCACAAAGGAAATTTTTTTTCAAGCTTATAGTTTGCTTGAAAAAAAATTTCCTTTGTGAAGAAATATAATATTTATTTACATAAATACATGCAATATTTAAGAATTTTTATCAACTTTTGGTTTAAAATTGATCTCCACTTTTTTAAAACAAATTAATGTATTAATTATTAAAAAAGATGGATTAACATTTTTTTAATAATGTATTCAGTTAAATAGTTTTAAATATAATAGTTTTATAAAAAATATAATAATATAATAGTTTTTCAAATATAATAATATAAGTTTTTCAAATATAATAATTTAATAGTTTTTCAATTATAACAGTATAAAAGTTTTAGAAATATAATAATATAATAGTTTTAGAAATATAATAATATAATAGTTTTATAAATATAATAATATAATAGTTTTTCAAATATAACAGTATAATAGTTTTTTAAATATAATAATATAATAGTCTTTCAAATATAATAATATAATAGTTTTTCAAATATAATAATATAATAGTTTTTCAAATATAAAAGTATAATAGTTTTTCAGTTATAATAGTATAATAGTTTTTCAGTTATAATAGTATAATAGTTTTTCAAATATAAAAGTTTTTTTTTTTCGAAAAATACATCAGAATTCCAATAGAACTTTAATATGATTTACTGTAGAAATTATCAAAAGGGATGAATCAACATCTTTTTTTTAAATAATGGATTAAATCAATCAAATAATTCACAAAAAAAAGTTTGAAAAATATTTCAGAATTCCAACAAAACTTCAACAAATTCATACCTCGTTTTCTCTTTTGAAAAGTGGATAAATATCCAAAGAAAAATGTTTTAAATTTAAATCTTCAACTCCGAGAAGGTGTTTTTTTTATAATTATGCTTTTATTAAATTAGAGAACAGCACATTTTCACTCTTTGCTTGATGTCTTTTCTGCTTTGAAACAAGTGGACATTAACACTTTCAAGGATTGTTCAAATTATATTTATGACCAAATTTCTCAATTTTATTATGTAGTATTATGTAGTACTCAATTTTATTATTTAGTAAGACAAATTTTCACCAAATATTTCGATTAAAAAATCCCCAGATGTTTCAATTTGGAATTTTCTTTCACAACAAAGTGTCTTGCTTGTTAATTTATAATGAATTAAGTCCATTTATTAAAAAAAGTAAATTAATCTTTCCGAACTATCTCAATAAATTACTTTATTTATAATAATTAAAAAAATCTTTTAAGATACCATTACTAGAAAAAGAAGTGACACTATAAGTGTATATTTTCCCGCTATTAGTATTGTTACCTATTTAACACACACATCACCATAAATTTGATCATTATATATGGAAAAACGGAAAAGGTAGCAAAAGTAAAACTATCCCCACAGTGATTAAACAAATTTAAAAGATTGGTTATGACAAGAGAAAAGTAACAACGGGACCTACTTTAAAAAAAAGGGTAAAAAAAAGCATTTAGTTTAAAATTTATATAGTCCAATCAGGTAAACTTATCAAGATTCCGTATTTTTTAATAGTTATTTGATTTTCTGTCAGCTATTGAAATTTGGGGGGGGGAGGCAAATGCATTAGAGAATGCATTATTAAATATGAAATAGATATTTTCTCTATATTTTTTTATTTAGTGTTTTCATAGTGTTTACTAATATAGGGTGTTTTTTAATTATTGTCGGGGTTTCCGTACCTCATAACTTTCGAATAAAAAATATTCCGCAAACACCGATTACGTATTCGTAAATTACAATTCAAAGAATTTTATTAATGATATTAAAGTGCACAAAAAGTTCATTAAACGCTTTTATTAAAGCTTGCACAATTTGCACTTGATAGGCATTCAGTTGAAGGCGGTTATGGAGAACGTTCCCTATTGTCGATATTTGCCGTTCCATATGTAACTGCACAGCTTATTGTCTCGTTGATTTTCGTGGACTACGAGTAAATGTTTCTTGGATGTGATCAGCCTTTTCCTGCGAAGTCCTCAGTCTTCTCGTTCCCTTTCAGCGTACAACGCTGCCAGTTTCCTAAATTTTATTAACCAGCGTCTAATAGAATTATCTGAAGGAGGATCTTTCTTGTACGTGGTCCTGAAGCGACGTTGAGTAGTTATGACTGATTTAGTTTCGGAAAACCACAATAAACACATTGCTTTTTCTTGCACGGTTGCCATTTTTATTTATGACGTCATAATTACCCAGAATGCAAATGCGCTAAGATTGCATTGTTGTAAAGTAAAATTCTTTGAGCTGTAATTTACGAATACGTAATCGGTGTTTTCGAAATATTTTTTATTCGCAAGCTATGAGGTACGGAAACCCCGACAATAATTAATGAACACCTTGTATTTCAAACGAAAAAATGTATTATTGGGGGGGAGGATCCTCTACTTTTTTCTTCTTCATGTCTTGCATTCAGTTTTATATGAATCTGATGTGCAACGGGCTGATGTTACAGTAAGATACTCGCCAAATCAGAGTAATCAAAGTAATGTGCATCTCAAAATTATGCACATAAAAAAAATCTATTTTTTATATTTTTGACAGTTTAAATTATATTTCATGAATAAACCGTGCAATTTCAGAAATTCAGATAAAAATATTTTTAGTGCGAAGTACCTACAGAAAATAAAAAATATTCAAAATGTATAACCGTGAAAATCTTTTTTCTAACATTTTTCTCTAAAAGTAATAAAATTAATCCCAAAATTAATTTTATTTTGGGATTAATTAAAAAAAATTAATCCCAAAATTTAAAATTTAACGACTCAATAAAATTAATTCCAAAATTGTAGTTTCATTAGTTACAATTTTGTATTGGAAATTGCAGAAATTTGATTTCGAAGATGCATCAATAAGAAGACATAAATATTACTTCTTCTAATGCAAAATTTTTAATTTACTTGAAATGTAACGATTTTTTGAAATATGTATTTCATTCAAATTAATTGAAATTTAAAAATAGAACTGATTTCTTTTATATTTGATTCTGATTTCATATTTTATAATTTTATTTTATTATTTATTATTTTATTTATTTTCATATTTGAAAGCAATTTTAAAAATCGCATCATTATTATTTCTTTCACATTAAAAAAAATCCTATATTATTTAAATCCACTTTCCACTTTTTTATTTCAAAATTCTATAAAACCATAATTGCTCATTCCCTCTAATTTCATATTTCCCATCTAGAAACATTATATTAACATTCTATTAACATCCAATGTTATCTGTCATTGAATTAAAATTTTTAATTTAATTTAATCAGCATTTAAAAATTAAATTTAAGCGACATTTAAAACCTATGATACAGATACTTAAAAAAACGAAAATATCGGGAGTTAAATATAAAAATTAATCGATATTAAAAAAAAATTATGCCATTTTAAAAACAAAAATTAAATATTTAAATACTAAATTTAATTCACATTTACAATTAATCGATACTAAATATCACAAAAAAGAAAATTCCCATAATCCCTCTTTTGTAAATGATTACAATTGTCATATAATACCATATAAAAAATTCAGTGGAATTTCAATTCATTTAGAAACTGCACCCGATAGCGTGCTTATTAAAAAACACTTTCCCTTAATTATTTTATTTTAATGTTAGAGTTCTTTCCACTCATGTTGCGTTATCTCAAAACCACAGTTCTGCTGTCAAAACATTTCATCGCATAAAAAATACTAAAAGCAAATCACTGCTAATAAGTATGTGTATAAAAAAACTCCACTCCCGTAGCTCTTGCCTTTTAAAGAAATGTCATCTGGTAGTGTATCAGAATAACTTTTGTCTGAGGTCACCTAGCAGTAAAAGGAAGACCAGATTGTGAGAGGTATGGTTGCGAAAATGCTGCCAATTAGTGCCAAAACCGAGAGGGAAGTTTTATTTATATTATTAAAGGATATCCGCCGAGTCTATGAAAGGGGTGAAGAACTAGCCCAATTAAAAGGATCTGATAATAGAATGAAGAGTAATACATGCCCGATGACACGTACATAGCAGGCGTTTATTTATGGTTATACTGGATGAGTGATGTACTCCACACAATGAATTTAAAAGCGGTTTTTTTGTTTGTTTTTTTGGAAAAATGAGTTTTGTCGGAATTATGAAAATTAGTCAGCAGTAACGTAAGGTTTTAGTTTTATTCTTTCGCCTCATACCCTCTCTTTTGTCTTTTTATACATATGCAAAATAAACAAAGCGAAAATGTTTTCATCTTTTGAAAGTTATATTGGATTGTTTGGATTTTTTTCTGGCATGATTTTGATTATGTTGCGCGAAATCAGGATTAAAAACTTTATTTGTTTTTTTCCCCCACTCAAAAATCAGCTTTTAATAGCGCGTTGCCATTGCATATACAAAAGCTCAGATTTTTTTAAAAATAAGTTAATGACTACAGCAAATAAATCTAGAAAAATGTCATTTTGTGCACGTGATTATATGAAATTAAATAGGAATCGGAATATTTTTATAAGCAATCAATGCGGAACAAAGTTTTTTTGGATCGTTTGCAATACTAAAGTGAATCATTCAATGAAACAATTAAAATGAATAAAAATATAATTTAACTCGCACGAGCACGCGGTGCTTGGCCGTTCAAGAAATTATGTTCTGAGATGATACATTGAAATATACATAGTTAATTTCATTTTAATCTTCTAATTTTTACTAATTTCACAATTTGTAATTAAATTTTTTTATATATGATTTTTTTATTTGCATTTTATTTTTTAATATTGCTTACATTAATGTTTGTTCTTTGCAAACCTCAACATTTTGAGATTTTTAGGGCATCAACACTAATAATAATAATAATAATCCATGATTTAAATTCTTCCTCGAAAATGATCTTAAGTCTATAGGTCGGATTTTTGTGTTTCTTGTTTTTTTTCCTTCATTTTTATACCAATTTATACCTTATTCATAAGTAGGTACCAATTTATACCTTATGCATCGTAGTCTTTGATATTATGTTCTTGTACTTAGGATAATTTTATTTTATTTTTGGTTATATTACAATATTTTTAATGAATTAAGCAATTACTTATATATTATTGTTGCAAATATTTTATTCTGATAAACGTGCTGACTACGATTCAACTAATTTGGATATACCACAAAACGAATTAATTATTTTATAAGAACTTGGAACGTTGTTATATACCACCAAATCGAAGCACTTAGGATGTAGAAAATAAATGGTGCTTTTTCACAACTATAGATGTTCGAATTGATTTCAACACCTAAAATAATAAGCGCAATAAGATCTGATTTTATTTTAAAGTTTCTGCTCATCAAATAAAATAAAAAGTTATGCATCTGACGGAATTAAATGATAGTAAATCTAAATAAAAATATAAAAAAGAAAGCTTTAAACTTCCTAAAATAATGCTGATAAACTTTTTTTTTCTCTTTCATATTTGTCTATGCTTAAACAACGATATTGAAAATGTGTTCCTTACAATTCCCCAAAATGGATACATTACAAAACGAATTAATTATTTTATAAGAGCTTTGAACGTTGTTATATATCGCCAAATTAACCCCTTAACCGGTTTATTTTCCTTACTATCTAATAAGATGACACCTTCTACTTTGGGAATATTTTTTTTTATTCAAATGGAAATCCATGGAATACTTGGCTTATCTACGTATTCGAAGTCATTTTACTATTGAATTATAATTCTTACAAATAACTTATTTTTTGTTTACAACTATCAAAATTCGATAAATCGATGCATGTACGGCGTACGGGCAAACCGGTTAAGGGGTTAAAGCACATAGTATGTAGAAAATAAATGGTGCTTTTTCAAAACTCTAGATGTCAGAATTCAACATGTGCAATAAGATTTTATTTTATTTTAAAGTTAATGCGTATCAAATAGAATAAAAAGTTATGCAGACGGAATTAAATGATAATTAAGTTAAATAAAAGAATTTAAAAAAAAGAAAGCTTTAAACTTCCTAAAATAATGCTTTTAAACGTGTTTTTTTTTCTCTTCCATATTTGTTTATACTTAAACAACGATATTAAAAATGTGTTCATTACAATTCCCCAAAATGGATACATTACAAAACGAATTAATTCTTTTATAAGAACTGTGAGCGTTGTTATATATAGCCAAATTAACCCCTTAACCGCTTTATTTTCCTTAGTATCCAATAAGATGACACCTTCTATTTTGGGAATATTTTCTTTTTTTGATTCCAATGGAAATCCATGGAATACTTGGCTTATCTACGAATTCGAAGTCATTTTACTATTGAATTATAATTGTTATGAATGATTAATTTTTTGTTTACTACTATCAAAATTCGATAAAACGATGCACATACGACGTACGGGCAAATGGTTAAGAGGTTAAAGCACATAGTATGTAGAAAATAAATAGTGCTTTTTCAAAACTATAAATGTCTGAATTGAGCAGGTGCAATAAGATCTGATTTTATTTTAAAGTTTCCGCGCATCAAATAGAATAAAAAGTCATTCAAACGTAATTAATTGATAATGAGGTTAAATAAAAGAATAAAAAAAGAAAGCTTTAAACTTCCTAAAATAATACTTTTAAATGTGTGTTCCCCCCTTTCAGATTTGTCTATGTTTAAACAACGATAATAATAATAACAGAAAAGTTATTTTGATCAAAGTTTTTTTTTGCGTGATTTCAAGCCTTAAATTATAAATGCTTTGAGCTATAAAAAATTTGAATGAAGTTCATATCACAAACTAGATTATATTTCCGGATAATTTAAGTGATTTAAAAGCAATGAATGTTGCAATAAGCCAATTTATTGCAGATGTTCTCCAAAAAGTGAGCTCATCAAGTGACTAATGATTACTTTAATGATATCAGGTTGATTCAATTTAAATTATAATGGATTCATTATAGATTTGAAGCTGAATAGATAGGGACGCAGTAGCTATAACAGTTATTAAAAACTTTCAATATGATTAATTGATTATTTTGTTTTCGTGCCCATTAATTGACTGTAATATAACAAATGATTTCATTTCAATATTCTATTTTAATTGAAATAGGCTTAGTAAATTTTTGAAATCTGGTAATTTGACATTTAACAAATTGTGGTTATTATTATTACAAAGCACTTGCAATAAATGAATAAATCGTTTCTAGATTCAATTTCAATTATAAAGATTCAGTAAAATTTTGAAATCAGATAAATGTAGGTATAGCAAATTATTATTACTTTTATTAAAAAAAAACAAGTCAACTTTATTAATTAATGACTCCCTTAAAGGAAGTATTAAATGATTACATAATTAATGATTTCGTTTCAATATGCAATTTCCATTATAACGATTTAATAAATTTTGGAAATCGAAGAAATATAAGTATAAAAAAATTATTATTATTACAAAAAGAAACCCTTCAACATGATTAATTGGTGATTTTGTTTCAAGTTTTATTAATTGATTACATAATTAATGATTTCATTTCAATTTAAACTATAATGGAATAAATATATTTTTTAAACCTGACAAATTAAGTTTTAAATAATAATAAAAACTTCAAAAATAATATCAAAGTGATTAATAGAAAGTTTCATTAAATTTATTTTTAATTATTTGTATTACCTTTGTACAGAACTGATAAAACAAATTGAACAAAAATTAAAAATAAATATTTTTGCGGTAAGTCAGCTAATAATTTCCTAAGAATGCAGAAACAAAATTGAAGTAATTTTTAAAAAAATATTCAGAAATCAAGAGTATTGAATAAAAATATATTTAATGTTTTAACTAAAAATACCTCAAGCCACTTATCTCAAAAGGAAAATTTTATTCCATGAGCCGTAATTATAGCTCTAAAAGGACATTTAAATTAAATTTTCGGCAACTAAATTGAGTTTTAGATTATATGAGATAAAAGATCTCTCAGAAAATTTACGTGATACTGGAAGTAGCATTGTCTGGAAGTAAGGTATATCCGAATTGTATAGATCTACACTTTACTTATGAATTGTTGTATTGATCTACATTGTTCTTATGAATTGTTGAATGATCTACAACATACTCATGAATTGTTAAATTGATCTACATTGTACTTATGAATTGTTGTATTGATCTACATTGTACTTATGAATTATTGTATTGATCTACATGGTAATTACTGTTTCATATTGAAATATGCAAATGAATATTTGTTGTATTTATCTACATTATAATTATTGCTTTATATTGAATTACGCAGTTCATTATTTGTTATATTGATCTACTTCTAGATTCAAAAAGTTGTATTGATCAACATTTTTTGATAATATTACTGAAAATAATGTGGTCTAAAGCAAGAGGTGTCCAAATTGTTGTATTGAAACTAATTATAAATTCAGAACATATCCTTCAAAAGTAAAACGTTATATTCTGTAAATTTAATTATAATATTTAACTTCAAATTAAAGTTTTTTTTTATCAACAGCAACTATTCTTATTGAAATGAGTAGTATGGGATAAAAGATTTCTCGGAAATTTTCACTCAACGCTGAAAACAATATTGCAAGCAAAATATTTTAGAGTGATATTCTTGGAGCTAATTTGAATTCAAAACATGTGCTTCAAATGCAACAACAACAAAAAAAGTATATTTTATAAGTTTGATTATGATATTTAATCTCAAGTTAAAATCAATTGTCTGCAGCAAATACTGGCAATTAAATATGAAATGACATGAGATACAAGTTTCGGAAAATTTTATGCTTTACTAAAAGTGAAAAATATGCTTCTCAATGATAATAATAAAAAATTATAAGTTTGATTATAATTTTTAATTTCAATTTGAAATCAATTGCCAACAGCAAATATTGACAATTAAATATGAAATGATATGGGATACTAGTCTCGGAAAATTTAATGCTCTACTGAAAGTAAAAAATATGCTTCTAAATAATAATATTTTTTAAAAAAACTATAAATTGGATTATAATATTTAATCTCAACTTGAAATCAATTGTGAGCAGCAAATACACACAGTTAAATATGAGATGATATGAGATTCAAGCCTCGGAAAATTTAATGCTCTACTGAAAGTAAGAAATATGCTTCTCAATAAAAGAAATGAAATAAAATTTACTAAATACGAATAGAAGACATGTGTTATCAGCTGTTTTTTATTATTTACAGTAGTCATGGATTTAGTTCGTAGAGAAGCGCGTCACTAAACATAAAGATAAATATTTTGGAATCTTTTATAGAGAGTGATAGATTTAACACCGACGAGCGGACATTTTATGGCCCATCTGTCATAAATGTCTAATTTCAGACGAAAGCTGTAGATGATGGCAAAATAGCTTACCACGAAGTTGAATGATTCACACTCGCGGCCTGTCATAAAGTTTTTACAAGAATTTTATCATTGCAAAAACTTAAGACAAAAGAAAAAAAAAACTTCCGTTTTTTCTTTAAAAAAAATTAATCAGACTACATAAATATATGAAAGAGGAAAGAATGATTTATTATTAATTTTTAGGTAAAGATTATGATTTGATTATTAAAGACTAAAGATTTAAATGTAGAATGAAAAAAAAATTAATGAAAATATTTCTGTTATTATTAAGTGAGTATTATGTTATTATCAAGTAGTTTTGGTTAGGAGGTTTTGGTGTCTCATAAATTTAAAGGCAAGAAATATTCGTTTTTTCATTGGTAGATAGTGATTCAGTCACCTTTGAGTTTTGTTTTGCCAGTATTGTTTGAGATATTTAATTAAAGTTACTATCAATTACTTTTCGTTTGTCGCTTCTATGAAAAGATTTCATCTTCCAGTTTGTTTACGATTTCTTACTGTTAAATAATTAATCCCAATCTCAAAAAATTATCGTTTTTTTTAAAAATTCTCTTTTAGTTTTAACTATCGCAATTTTGTAAAACACGACTTATATTTATTCGTTAATGATATTATAAGCGCATTCTTAATAAGAGCATATCTCAAAATACTGTGAATATTAGATTATACTTTTATTATCAATCTGCATTACGTTCATTGGATTTTACCACATATACAATAGCTTCCAGTAATGAAGAACATTTTGTCGAAATTGTGGCTTTTTTTTTTTAAATATTAAAATCGGACGAGCTCCAAAATTTGTTTGTCAGGTAGAAAAATTGAAAATGAAAGTAAAAAAAAATATTATTAGAAAGAGAGAGAAGTCACGTAATTTTTTTCAAACCGGTTGAAATTGGTTAATGAATTAAATTAATTAAGACAAATATTAACTTAAAAATAATATTGTTCTAACATTATAACTTGAAACTTGTGACAGTAGATTTCACTTTTCTTATTTTTATTATATTGTGCTTTAAAGTTAAAAATCTAATCAATCCTTATTCCAATATTTGATTTTTCTGATATAACTATTTAAATCCTTTTAATTTGAAAGCCGTGTACAGAAATAGCCTCAATTCAACAATATATTAGAGAATGTATTGAATTCCAATAAATAAAAAAATAATAAAAATATATAAAGGGAGACTCGTCATGGATAATAAATTTAATGCAATATTACATCACCTTGAAAATTTTAAAATATTAAAATAAAAAATGAAAAAGATTTATAGCTTTTTACAAACAATTTTAAGATTTTTTGAACTTTTGTTGGCTGTTATTTTCTTATGAAAAAGTCGGATAGTTAATGAGTATAAAAGTCAGCCACAATAATCCTGGTTTATAAGGCTTAATTTTGTGATAACGGAGTAACTGACTAATTAAATTAAGAAAGGTACTTTCCCGTTAACCGAGGGGCAGCAAAAAATCGCCAAGTTTAGTAGAATTCCACCAAATTACTTACAGTGATTGTAAAGCAAAAAATCGCCAAGTAATAAAAAAAATTCCGCCAAATTTCTTACAGTGATTTTAAAGCAAAATATCGCCAAGTAATATAGAACTCCACCAAATTTCTTACAGTAATTTTAAAGTAAAAAAATCGCCATGTAGAATTCCGCCAAATTTCTTCGGTGATTTTTCGCTGCCGCCCGCCTAACGGTAAAGTACCTAAAAATTTCTTCTCAACGACATATTACTTTCGTAATTTTCTAAATATTTATTATTTTTCATTTCTAAAAATGTCTAAGATAGCTGAGTTTTTATCAAAGAAATTATATATTTGAATCCGAACCATGTTTTATTATTATTATTATTATTTAATAACAGAATAAGATTGAACCTTCATTTTATGAAGGCATTTCAGTTGAGTGGCAAATAAATTAATTTATATAACAATTTAATTCTATAGATAGCATTATAAAGTTTAAAAAAATATAGATACCCAGTTTATTAAAAACAAAATTATTTAGTCATTGGATGTAGCAGACAGAAGTTATGAAAATTTTAATAGATTTATTTTACGATCAAGGCTTACGTTTTGTTTATACCATTTTTTTAAATATTGGATCATGAGAACTCAAATATAAAAAAGGAAGAAAATATAATAGAAGATGGAGGAACATTATAGTAAAATCTCGGTAGTATTTATACAGACATTAAGAAAGGGATGAATAAGCAAGAAAAATGACATTATACATAAAAATGTAAAATCTCTGTAGTATTTATACAGTTGTATAGAAAGGTTTTAAGAAATGAATAATTAAACTCGATAAATGGCATTATGCTTAAAAATGTAAAAACTCAGTGGTATTTATACAGATACATAACAGGACATTAAAATATGAATAGTTAAGTTAAAGAATGACATTATGCATACAATAAAATATCAGAATTATTTATACAGATGTATAGCAAGCCATTGAGAAAGGAGTGATTAAGTTAGAAAAATGACATTATGTATAAAAATATAAAATCTCAGCTGCATTTATATAGATGTATAGCAAAACATTGAGAAACGAATAGTTAAACTCGATAAATGACACAATGCATAAAAAAATGTAAAATCTCAGTCTTAATCTTATATAGACGTATAGCCAGGCATTAAAAAATGAATGGTTAAGCTAGAAATATGAAATTAAGTTTTAAAAAAAAGTAAAATCTCAATACTATTTCTATAAATGTATAGTAAAACATTAAGAAATAAATGGATAAGCTAGAAAAGTACCAATAATGAAAGATAGAGGAAGAAACAGGAATGATGTCTGACAATATCGTCGTGCTATAATAATTCAATCATAACCGGCATGCATATCAATTAAGAGTTGCAGTTGGTATAGAAATGCAATTGATAGTAATAAATCATCCAACCACATTATTGCTGGTTTAATATTAATGCGTATTACTTTAAGAGTTCTAATGTAAATAAAAATTGTCATTTTGATCAGACTTAGTAGTGTTTTTGGATCACACCCTTTTTCCTGTGTCATGTGATTAACCATATTTAGAATGCATACCAACGATTTGAAACTTTTAAGTTGCTAAGATTTTTTTGTCTTTTACTGTGTTTTTAGCAGAGCTAATGTAAATTTAATTTCAATTTTGAATTAAAATGATCATTTATCAATTTTTCTTAATAATTTTCATTCTAATTTACAGGATGGCTATTTGAATTTTTCAAAATTTAATAATTGTGCAGAAGAGAATTTAATGTTTTTTTATTTCATTAATCAATTAATTTATTTATTTATTCTTTCAACTAGTTACTTTTTAATGTAATTCTTGTTATTTGTGTTTCTTGGTGATGGATATTATCAATTCATTTCAGTAAATTAAATTTATCATTCATCATTATTTTTTCTATTTGTCCATCTTGGTTGCAAAATTTGGCTCTGATTTACCAGAAAGTTGTTTTAATTCTTTAAAATTCAATAATTGATCAGAAGAGATTTTAGTGTTTTTTATTTCATTAATCAATTAATTACTTATTTCTTCTTTCACTTAATTAATATTTAATGTAATTCTCGTTATTTGCGTTTCTTGTCGATGGATATTATCAATTCATTTCAGTAAATTAAATTTATAATTCATCAATATTTCTTCTATTTGGTCTCCTTGATTACAAAATTTGGCTCTGATTTAACGGACGGTTATTTGAATTTTTTAAAATTAGATTTTAATGTTTTTTTTTATTTATCAATCAATGAATCATTTATATCTTAATACTATTAAGTTACTATTTATTGTAATTCTCCTTTTTTCTGTTCCTTGTAAATGTGCTATGTTGTATCACTACTATTGTGTACAGACATGGGTACATTTGTAAGCAATCAACTGGAATAATGATAGATAAATTAAATACTGGAATCAAAATAAATAAATTAACTTTGCAAAATTGATAAAATATGAAACGATAAATCATTAATATGCTTAAAATCTGTTGAAATATGAAATTAAAATGATCATCTTATTAGAAAGACCTCATAATATTCATTGTTTAGCTCTGAAATTTTCTTAAACTCGTCTGTGGGGAAGTGATCTCAATATAAATATTTACTATATTATTTTATAAAGATAAGATATTTTTATGAGAAACATTTATTCTCACTTAAGTTACTTATTAATTTCTTACTTAATTAAGTTACTTATCCATATTGGATATAACTACTTGGATATTTAACTCCCAAAAGTTTTAATAAATGAAAATTTTCCTTTATAAAATCAGAGTGTATGAAAAGTGTGACAATTTTTTATTATAAATCATCTATGCCAATCTTCTTATTGTAATCTCAGTAGTTTTTAGCGTGTGTTATTTAATTCAGTTTTTGATTATTATTTATCGGTATAACATAAAATTCAAAGTTATTTCTGTTAAATTTTTATAATCTGAGAGTCACGATTCTAAAAGTTGTCTGTATTAAAATATTTATTGACCCGAAGAATTTTAAATTTCCTTTTGAGATTCTTCAACACTTGTAAATTTAATTTATTTTCAAAACTATTTTGATTCAAAATATTTCGTTAAATACTATTAAAAATAAATTTAATTAATTTTTTTTGTAAATAAAATTTATTTTCAAAACTATTTTGAATTAAAAGATTTCATTAAATACTATTAAAAATAACTTTTAATAATTTTTTTTCTTCAATTATCATTAAATAATGCTTCATTTTCTTATTTATATCCCAACCTTGAAATATAACAAACTCTGCTTTCTGAGAATACTTGAGGAGATGGAAAACTTTTCTTTCTCAAAAAAAGAGAATGGAAGTATTTGTTGTAGATAAATTCAAATAACGCCATTTCATAGCCATTTTAATCCTTTTTAAGGCTGTGGTAAATATCTTACCACCGCCTTAAAATATTTTCAAATATTATAGCTCCAAAATTAGCCAGAAACGAATAAAAGTGAATGCTCAACATGTAATGTTACTTGGTGTTCAGCTCCTTGTTATGTTTTTTCATCAGAATAACTTTAAATAATGCATTTGGTAATTTACATTGTATTTGGTTTTTCTACCACTTATTTCATGTGTAATAAATACATTTTAAATTTTGAAATAACTAATAATAAATAGTTTTACAAAAATCATATTTACTTGTGAAATTATTTATATTTCATATTTTACTATTGAATAAGTCAGTAAAATGTTATTGCTTGGTTTGGATTGTGGAAAATATGCGTTTCCACCCCTGCAATAAACTACATTACAACAACAAAATTTTAACAAAAATACTTTTTTTAGTCATAATTGAGCTTCTTTTTTCCCAATATAACATTAAATGAAAATTTTGAAAGAAAACAGCTTGTGCCAGTTAAAGGCTTAAACCCTCAAGCCTCAAGTACGATCTAACCACGAAACGGCAAATAAATTTTTAAACCAATAAGCGCTCTTCTTTTGACACGAGTGACTCAGAACCTATACATCTGGTCAAATGGCATCGCGAACTTTACATAACCTGTCCCACCTCTTGACGCCAAAATCAATATGCAAATAGAGCCTCCCTCAGACACTACAACAAATTGCAGATAAAGCCGAGTGAAAAGCGATTATGATAGCACGATGCCTCTCGGAAACGCCCTCACTACTCACGACAGAAATACTTTTGGAACTAAATTGAAAATCAATGTCACAGGACAGCACTAATTGAAATGTTGTTGATGTACCTTACGAGTAAGGGGTGTGCCCACTCTCATCCTCAATGTCGTAAAAATCGTATTTATTGCAATTTCTTCTAATTTTTTGGCGACATTTTTTTGTTTGAATAGAAAGACGGAGATATTGATACAAGATAATTATATTTCAACAGAAGATATGGAAACATCGTGAAGTAAAATGTCATCAACTATCAATCAATCGGAAGAAAATGAAGGGTTTTTCGAGCTGTGGACAACCCCAACAATTCAATTTCCGCGCCAATCGTTTAACAATTTGTGAAAGATTGTTATTGTTCTCTTGTTTGCTTAGCGTAGAACGAGACCTCCACCCCCCCCTTTTTTAATGCTCACGAAATAATAAAAGCCCTATTTAGTGTAAAGTTTCCCGATGTTCATGTTGTTCTTGGGGACGATCTATTTATATTTAATTAAAACACCGCACGCTATTATATGCTGTTGGTAATTGAGACAATGGGGTAGTAAGTGGCATAATGCATCCTGAACAAAATAGATTTATTTATTAATGTTTATCTGTTTAAATCTTAATGCCCTTCTCTGACTACCAAATCCATAAATGTGTTTTATGAATGAACGCATAATACATAAATTATTGGTTGGATA
>JAOUZG010033669.1:245839-277487 GCA_026289955.1 Argiope argentata
CTTTTTGAGGTGCTCTATAGCAGGTGGTTTTATAAAAACATAAACTCTTTTCTGAACTAAATCAGAATTTAACTAATAAATATGAAAGTGTGTGTGTTGGCAGTCTACACACTAGACCTGTGCTTTCTGAGGTGCTCTATGGTAGGTTCTATGTGCGTTGGCACTCTACAACCAGACCGGTGCTTTTTGAGATGTTCGTTAGTCGGCGGTTTTGTAGAAACATTAATTAATACCAGAACTAGTTATGAATGTAGCTAATAAAGATGAATGTGTGTGTGTTGGCACTCTACACGTCAGACCGATGCTTTTGGGGATGCTCCATTGTAGGTGGTGGTATAAAAATGCAAACTCTTTTCTGTACTAAGTATGAATTTAACTAATAACGATGAAAATGTGTGTGTTGGCACTCTACACGCCAAACCGGTGCTTTTTGAGGCGCTCGTTAGTCGGCGGTTTTGTAAAAACATTAACTCATATCAGAACTAGCAATGAATTTAGTTAATAAAGATGAATATGTGTGTATTGTTACTCTACACACCAGACCGGTGCTTTTTGAGGTGCTCGTTAGTCGATGATTTTGTAAAAACATCAACTCATATCAGAACTAACTATGAATTTAGCTCACAAAGATGAATGTGTGTATATTAGAACTCTACACGCCAGACCGGTGCTCTTTGGGGTGCTCCATAGTAGGTGGTTTTATAAAAACACAAATTCTTTTCTGTACTAAATATAAATGTAACTAATAAAGAAGAAAGTGTGTGTGTTAGCACTCTACACGCCAGACCGGTGCTTTTTGAGATCCTCGATAGTAGACGGTTTTATAAAAACATAAACTCACGTCTGTACTAAATATGAATTTAACTAATAAAAATGAATCTGTGTGTGTTTTGGCACTCGACACGCCAGACCGATTGACCTGCAGTATCAAATTTGCTACATATGTACTTTGGATAGCTGCAATGTGTAGGAAAGATTTCTTTGAATTTTTAACTATGATTTTAGTTATATTTAATGTGTTTCAAACAACATTTAGTTTTAAACAATAATGTATAAAACTACATCTACGGAACTTCCAAGCTTAAAGAAATTGTTTAATCTTTTATAAATTCTCGGCTTTCAGTTTTCAGTATTTTAATTATATTTAATGTTTCAAACAAGATTTAGTTTTAAGCATTAATAAATATATCTTGATTTACGGAACTTCTAATTGTTTTATCTTATATTCATAAATTTCTGCCTGAAGCCATGTCGAAGTAAGCATTTAATCATTTAATAATCGTTTGAGTTGTCCTTCTTCCAATTTTGATTGACCTAAAGATTTTTTATGGGAATACTGCTGAAATATTCATAATTCCACAAAATTATCTTCATAAAAAAATTTCAGAGAGTATCTTCTGAATAGTGTGAAAAAAAATGATAGCACAAGTATTCTAGTTATTATCTGATGGCTGGAAGTCCGCACCTAGATGGCTTTGTGAAATTTTGAAATGAGACATTCAGTAAACGCATCGCTTGCAATCGTCACATGATGGAAATCACGTGATTTTTCCGTATAGTCCTTTGAATTATTACTCATTATATTATGAATTTTGATTGCTCCAGAGATCTATCTGGACTACCGGCGTTCCGGCACAGAGGTAGCACTACTTCCTCGTGATCTGAGCGTCCCGGGTTCGAGTCCCGGTCAGGCCATGGTTGTTCTTCTGTGCTCTATCTCTGAGGTGTGTAAATGTACCCCTGCCTGTAAAAAGTGACTGTGCATGCGAATGTGTTAAGTGTGTGTCATCTTAATATGAGCTAGAAGTAAGATTTCTGCCCTCGGGTGCTCATGGGGCTATATCCTCAGGAGCTACTGCACCCTTCCTTTCGTTGCAAAGCGGACTTACCATTATCAATATAGGCTGAAGTTATCTGGAGAAATTTCTGCTAGAAACCGCAGTTTTTAGTCAAATATAGATAATAAAATCGCACGAAACTTTCCCAATATACCTATTTGAGATACCTTATTTTACAAGTTTTACTGTCCAGATTTTTAATATTTGTGCGATTTAAATAGTGATAATTTCTCGTAATTGTAAGGTTAAAGGAATAAAAATTTGTTTGGAGAATTTCACATTATTCAGAAGTGAAGTTTTGAAGAAAGGAAACTGTTTCCGGTATATCTCAGGATGTCCGTGTCCTGAAGGATTGGTGTAATTTTGAATGGATATATCGCATTCAGATAACGAATCGCACGGAATATTCATATGATAGAGTCGCATGATTTCTCTGTTTAACAAATCATATGATTTTACCTTCTTCTCTTAATGAAATCCTTTGTACGCTTCTGTTGCTATACAATGTTATTTGAAAGTTTAATTTACCGATAGCTGCGCTAATAAACTTTTAACCCATTTAATAACTTTATTATTCATGGTAAAATTAAACATTACAAAATTTTTATTCAATTCATTATTCCTACTAGGGCTATAATTTCAAAGAATTTTTAAAAGAGAATTTTAACATAAACTTAAAACCAAAAAGCGAAGCGAACTGAAGCGAATTTTGAATCTGATCGCAACAAAAATAGCCCAAGCCAAAGTAATCGGTAAAGCTGATTCAATAATCTTTATATGTTACCTTTTTCTTTTATTTCACATTTGTCCTCACGTTTAGGAAGTGGGCTGATTAACAAATACCATCGATCGTTTTCATATAAATTTTTGACACCCTGCTGACACTTTTTCAATAGCATAATTCAATCCCTGTTTCTAATATTGATATATTTTTCCAATTTATTTTATAATTCGAGCATTAAGAGTTTGTTACCAGTTTTATGTGAGTTTGTTTTGGCGATAAATTCAACATTCATGTAGGTTTAGGTGAAAATTCTGACATATGTGTTCAAATATGTTATCGATCGTAAAAGCAAGAAAGTTATAGGAGCAATTACCGGGAAAACAAGCCTCCCAATGACGTCATGTTTTGTTCGGCGCGTGTGAAGGATTTCATTGAGAATAATAAGGAGCAAAAAGAGTACTTAAAAATTTAACGCGGTTATTTTATTTATACAGTTTACAAACTGGAAAACGAAATTAACAGGTGAAGAATATCTATAAAATCCCATTCACAACAAGCGCGTGATCTAAGTGATTTTTTAATCGACTTTTATTTGTTATTTGAATGTTTCATTTGAAAATTACACTGACTTTTTAAGAACAATATCTGCACTAGCATTTATTTCTCCAGCTTCACACTTCATACCAACATAGGCAGATGTTTAATATTCTAGCCGTACAATTATGAGAAATTTCATGCTTAAGCTGTAGATAAATCCAGTCAATCGAAATTGTAATTAGTAATAACTCATATGGTATAACTATATAAAGAAATCATACGACTCTCTCATATAAATATTTCATATGATTTGTTATCTGAATGTTTCCATTCAAAATTATACGGGCTAATCTGACACTGGCTTTTTAAGAACAATATTCCAGCTAGCATTCATTTCTCCAAATTCGCGCTTCATACTAATGTAGGCAACTTTTTAATATTTTAGCCATACATTTATGAAAAATTTTATACTTCAACTGTAGATAGATCTTCTGGCCAATCAAAATTGTAATAACTCATATGACAGACTATACAAAGAAATCATACTACTCTCTCATATGAATATTTCATGCGGTTTGTTATCTGAATGTCTCAATTCAAAATTATACGGGCTTATCTGATGCAGACTTTTTAAGAACAATATTCCAGCTAGCAATCATTTCTCCAACTTCACACTTTATACCAACATAAGCAGATTTTTAATATTTTAGCCATAAATTTATGAGAAATTTTATACTTCAGCTATAAATAGATCTTCCAACCAATCAAAATAGTAATAACTCATATAGCAGAATATAAAAAAGAAATCATTCGGGCCTATCATAAGAACACTTTATGCTATCTGAATTGTTACGCGATTGTTATCTGAATATCTCAATTCAAAACTATACGGGCTAATCTAGAGCTGGCTTTTTAAGACCAATATTCCAGCTAGCATTCATTTCTCCAAATTCACATTTTACACCAATGTAGGCAGATTTTTAATATTTTAGCCATAAATTATGAGAAATTTTATATTTCAACTGTAGATAGTCTTCCAAACAATCAAAATTGTATTATGTAATAACTCATATGACAGATTATAAAAAGAAATTATGTGAAGGTTTCATACCCTTCCTTACCTGAGCTTCTCATTTCAAAATTATATGATGTAGTCTGTCAGGAATAAACTTTTTAAGAACTATATTTGAGCTAAATTCCTTTCTCCAACCTCATACTTCACAATAAAATAGCCAGATTTTTAATACACTAGCCATAAAATTATAATAATTTTCATGATTTAGTTGAAGATAGATCTTCCAGCCAATTGAAATTATAATTATACATAAGGCAGACTATACAAAGAAATCATGCGAGTCTATCATAGGAATGTTTCATGCGATACGTTATCTGAATGCTTCATTTCAAAATTATACGACGTAGTCTGGCGTGGACTTTCTAGGATCTATATTTGAGCAAGCATTAGATTTTCGAAACTCACATTTCACAATTCACTTCATCTGGATAGATATTTAAGATTCTATCCATAAAATTATAAGAAAATTCATGTTTTTGCTGTAGATAGATCTTCCAGACAAAAGTATATGTAAATACAATCACGCACAAAAGGTCCTATTGCCAAAATGTAAATGATGGTATTCACACAATTAGAGTTGACATTCGCACATGAGAATCTTAGACTTTAAGAAAACTTATGACAATCTGTATTCGAGAAAAACTGTTATTTAATCAAGATTATGAAACTTTATTCAAATGTGGGCATAATCGTTATGCTTATAATGGATAATTGGAAACTCTGATTTTAAAATTCCTACAAAAAATAAAGAAAAAAGTATGTGTTTGTTGGCTTTCTACAGACCAGATACAAGATCTAAAATTACCAAATTTAATTATATATAGATTTTGATGGGTGTGATTGCACTTCTTTGAGCAATTATTTTAAAGAAAATTAATTTTGAACTTTATTTTTATTTTTTAGAACAGCTTTCCTTTTGTCCAATAAAACACTTTTCCTATTTTGTTCAAAAAACTTCAACTGTTTTGATCGGAAACTTCTTAATGTAATCACAAATTCCATTTCATGATTATATGTCAGGTATGCACAAACTTTTCATTATGAGGGACCAAAATTTGAAAAAGGATCCTGCCGAGGGCCAAAGTAGCACGTGAATGTTAAAACGTGTTATAAACGTGAAAATACTATTTTTTTTTGTGGTAATACGCATGAATTACGGTTATTACTTTACTTATTTTACTCATGCATATATTATGTAATAAATAAAAGAATAAAACACAAACATTTCAGATATGATTAAAATACTGTACCCCCGCCTCAAAAAATATTGCCTATTCGTGAAATAGTTTCCGACTTATACAAAATCAACAGTAAAAAAATAATATAAGCAACATAAAAAACACTTTCGATTATTTTAAAATGATAATTTTTTTAAATTCAAAACTCTTTCTCTTAAAACGATTTTCAGACATTTAATCTACAGGCTTCATGAAAACTTTAAATTTAAAATACGTGTGAAAAAAAATTCTAAATCAGGATTCATATTTTTATACCAAGAAATTTTATATTTAAGACTCGCAAATGATAACTTATTTTTTTAAAAAACTAACAATTAAAGGGCTATCTAAAAATACTTTTTAATTATTAATTATAAGAAAGGTAATAAAACTCTTTAAAACTATAAATGTAAAAAATTAATTAATCATTGAATTAATTAATACTTCATTAGTTAAATTGTAAGTTATTCAAAATCTTTTCTTCTAATATGGGCTTCAGATACTTGGTATACAAGGTGATTTATCAATATCTCTTACACTTTCAGAATACAAGTCGTATAAGTATGCACATTAAAAAAAAGGCAGAAAGTTATAAATATCTAGACTTTTATACCAATCAATTTAATTTTTAATACTCCAAATTTAATTTATTGACGATATTTTTTTCGATTCTTTCATTCATTCTGAAATTAAGTAGAGGAGAAAGTAAATTACAATCTCAAATTAACTCTTTTGAATTCTTTATCCTTATGAATAAGGAATTCTGGTAGATTAAAAAATGATTAATGTGACTTTGCCATTAGATTTCTGAACCTTCTTAACAAACATATTTTTTTATGTACGAAATTCTGGATACCTTTATGTTTCCGATTATTTTTAACGATTTCTTTCAATCACGTAAATTTTCAAAGTTACAACTATCCCAGTTTATCTTTAAAATAATCTGGGATAGTATTAACTTCTCAGGGATAACATACATCCTTTATGCTTATAAAAAGGATACAAAAATACAATTTCTTTTATTAACTTGTTTTCACAATCGCATATTCCGAATTCCATCAATATGAATTCACCAAGGTCCTTACTTCAAAGATTAAACGCTAAAAAACGGCATACCGAAGAATTCTTCATCAAATCAAAAGAAAAAAAAATAAATCCTTTTATTTGTTATTATATGCATGTATATATATCTTCTTGACATCATTTTCTGAAGTTTTAGAGCAATGCCTACCTTCAGCAATATTGATATAAATACAGGTGTGGTAAAAAAAGAAAATAAATAAAAAATAGGATTTTTCCTTTTTTTTCTTTTGAGGTTTTTATAGCTTCTGTTTATTTTTATTGACGTACCCAGCTCATAACAACTGTCACGTTCTAATCATGTGGTCCACCAGTTAAATATTTACTCTATGCATAAAACTTAAAACTTTTTAGTTTTTCGAAAAAAAAAAAAAAAGGTGGATATTTTCTCCATTGATTTTTGTTTCCAACTCATATTTTTTTTAATGAATTTTACTCTCTTCATGACTCTTAAAATTACCAAGAAATTTTCTTCAAAGTTTAAACACATGAGAAAACAGATGGTTGCTTTTTATAAGATTCAATCATATTAGGATGGACCAAAGATAAACAATCCATGTTTGGGTAGAACTACTATCTCAATAAAAAGGACATTCAGTTCTGTATGACGTCATACTTTCATAAATGTGTATTATTTTTTGATATTTACAAGCAAACTGAGTGCTAACCACAGCTTTGATTTGAAAATAAATTTGATCGATTGGATTCGAAAAGATTATTTTTTTGAAGCCAGAAAATTTAAATTAATGAAATAATCCATCCTAAAAATTAAACAAAGAATTTAATAAAAATTTAAATGGATTAAACTTAATAAAAAATATACTTAAAATAAACTAATTTTAAGTTAATTAATATCTAACTGGCAAAAAATAAAGTTCTAAATAATAAATAATTTTAAAATGGCTGCCTTTATCTATGACTGCTCTTCACCATTTCTTTAAAATTTAAAGCGAATTATTAGGATAAGATTGTTTTTTTTAAAGCCTGAAAAGTTAGATTAATGAAATAATCCATCCAAAAAATTAAACAAAGCATTTAAAGAAAATTATAATGGATTAAACTGAATAAAATAAATTAATATTCATAAAATAAATTAATTTTAATTAATATCTAAATGGTAAAAAGTAAAGTTTTATATAATAAAATAATTTTAAAATGTCTGCCTTTAGTTATGACTGTTCTTCAACATTTCTTTAAAAATTAAAACGAATTATTAGGATAAGATGGGTTTTTTTTAAAACCAGAAAAGTTAGACTAATGAAAAAATACGCCCTAAAAATTAAAAAAAGCATTTAATAAAAATTTAAATGGATTAAACAGAATAAAATAAATTAATTTTAATTAATATCTAAATGGTAAAAAGTAAAGTTTTAAATAATAAAATAATTTAAAAATGACTGCCTTTAGTTATGATTGTTCTTCAACATTTCTTTAAATTTTAAAACGAATTATTAGGATAAGATTGTTTTTTTAAAAGTCAGAAAAATTAAATTAATGAAATAATCCATCCTAAAAATTAATCAAAGCATTTAAAAATTTTTTAATGGATTAAACTGAATAAAATAAATTCATATTCATAAAATAAATTAATTTTAAGTTAATTAATATCTAACTGGCAGAAAGTGAAGTTCTAAATAATAAAATAATTTTAAAATGACTGCCTTTAGTTATGATTGTTCTTCAACATTACTTTAAATTTTAAAACGAATTATTAGAATAAGATTGTTATTTTAAAAACCAGAAAAGTTAGATTAATGAAATAATCCATTCTAAAAATTAAACAAAGCATTTAATAAAAATTAAAATGGATTAAACTGAATAAAATAAATTAATACTCATAAAATAAATTAATTTTTAAAGTAAATTAATGTCTAACTGGAAAAAAGTAAAGTTCTAAATAATAAAATAATTTTAAAATGGCTGTCTTTAGCTATGACTGTTCTTCAACATTTCTTTAAAATTTAAAATGAATTATTAGGATAAGATGGGTTTTTTTAAAGCCAGAAAAGTTAGATTAATAAAATAATTCATACTAAAAATTCAACACATCATTTAATATAAATCATAATGGATTAAACTGAATAAAATGAATATTCATAAAATAAATTAATTTTTTAAAGTTAATTAATATCTAACTGGCAAAAAAATAAAGTTCTAAATAATAAAATAATTTTAAAATGGCTGTCTTTAGCTATGACTGCTCTTCAACATTTCTTTAAAATGTAAAGCGAATTATTAGGATAAGACTGTTTTTTTTAAAAAGCCAGAAAAATTAGATTAATAAAATAATCCATCCTAAAAATTAAACAAAGCATTCAATAAAAATTAAAATGTATTAAACTGAATAAAATAAATAAATATTCATAAAATAACTTTATTTTAAAATTTTTAGTCAAAATATAAAGTTCTAAAAAATAAAATAATTTAAAAATGACTGTCTTCAGTTATGACTTCTCTTCAACATTTCTTTGATTTTTAAAGAGAACTATTAGAAATAAAAGCTAAACATTATTCAACAAAAGATTAAAAGAAATAATTAAAAGTTAATTGATTCTAGATACAAAAAAAACTAGCAGGTTATAGTCATGAATATTGATGGATATAAATTTTTATTTATAATTTATAAGCTTATATCCTTACAAGCTTATATTTTAATACAAGCTTATATCAATCAGTATTTAATTATTAACCCTACTTATTAATTTGTAATACTATTATAATCGTAAACAATTGTAAAACTATTATTGTTTACATTAGACAGAGCTTACTAAAAGCAACCAATGCAATAATTTTTCCAAATCGCAAAAAAATGTATTAACTTTTTTTAAAATAAATAAATTCAAACAATAGTTTTGAATTGAGGAGAATAAAAAGTTCCATAAAATATCAAAATCAAAATATAAAATATTTACTAAATTATTTAGATTTTCAGTTGACGATCTAAATAAATCAATAGATTATTTTTTTTCTTTTAAATCATATATTCTTTTCTTTAATATAATGGCAAGTAGAAAAATATTTATAAAATTACATTAATTCTTTGTGACACATTCTTTATATTGCAAATAAAAAAACTACTTTCGATTATTAAAGATTAACACTTATAATTATTCCTTTTATATAAAAGTAATTCAAATATATATATAAAAAATGGCTCAATTTTAATGAATTTATGTAATAAAGGTAATAATATTCTTTGAAATGCTGTAAAAGTCTATTTAATTAAATTATATAATTAGTCAGAAGAATTAGACCTAGTTTTTATAAAAAGGACTAAAAGAAGTTAAATGTAAAAGAACTCAACTTGTAAAAACCTTAATAGTCATTGTAAAATTCGTAGTCAATATAAATTATTGATTATTTTAAACTTCTTTCTTCTTTTTTCTGAAAAGGAAACAATGTCGTACTTTTCTAACATTATTTTATAACATTAATAATTTTACTAGCCCTCTTTTATATTCCAATGGAATTTCAATGCAAACACGATGCAATGGGGAAAAAACAATGATAATAAAAAAAAATATCGGAAATATTTTATTCCTTTCAAAATTTTAACAGCTTTTATAATTGTGTTTACAAATCATACCTTGAGCAGTTCAATCTTTTTATTGTAAGTGATAATACAGGAAGTCATAAAACATTATTTCAGTTTCTTAAAGAAGCTGAACAACTATATTCTCTACTTAGAAGTAAACTCGCAAAAGAATGCGCATTTACAATAAATAATTGCTAATAAAATAGCTGTTTGTGAAAAACATCGAAAAGTGAAAATTTTGATTTATTAATCTACTTAACTTTCTTTTTTAATATTTACAATTTCCGCATCTAAGACAAAGAACACAGATAATATTTATAATTTCTAACCTTCTAGAAACAATTATAAACAAACAATTTTATTTCACCTGCAATATTGTTCTTCCTATAGAAAAATTTAAAACAGCCATATGGATTTTAAAAACGAAATTAATAAAATTAGCGTCAAACATCTAATCTGTAAACGCTTATTTAAATACAGAAACATTTAAACCAGAGTAAATAAATTTATTTCATGAAAATGAAACATTATATTTCTTGGCAACAGTGATATTTAAACTAAACCTTAATTCATTATTTCTCTTTACATTTGCTCTTAAATTTCATTTAATTGTTCACAGAAGTTAGAAAAATGCTAGTTACTGTATTTTACATTTTTAAAAAATCTTTCAGCACAATAACCAAAATTAATTTAATTATATTTCATTAACTTTTTAAATAATTGTATTTTAATTAAAGTCAATTTTTAACATGAATTTTATATTGTACATATTTTGAGCCTGCTTTCTGACACAGAAGTAGCGCGCCTTCCTGGGAGTTCCGGTTCGGGCATGGTTGTTCTTCTGTGTGCTATCTGTGAGATATGTGACTGTGCTCCCCTGTAAAAAGGGGCTGTGCAAGCAAATGTGATGAGTGTGCAGCTAAACCGTACTCTTGGCCCTAGTTGGCTAATTCAAAAACAAGAGACGCTCCTTTCGGCTTAAATCTGCTACTGTATCAGCAGGGGGCTTGTCCATGCCAAGTGCCATAAGTAACAACAACACATCTGTTGTTTGTTTGTTTCTGTGATTATTGACTTGAGCATTAAGGTAACAAATGTAAAACATGATGAAAGGATTCTTTTGTCTTAATATTAAATGCATCAACTATTACTTTAAATAAAAATTTTAATACATATTAATTATTATTTAATAAATATTCGAAACTTAATAATTTAATTACATCCTAAATCAACAGAATCAACTCATTTAAAATCAACGAAATTTACAACAATCGACGTAAAACAATTCCTGTTTCCATCTGTTAAAAAAATAAACATTTTACCCCATCAAATGATTTTAATATATATTATAAAAAAATTATAATACCAGTTAGAAAAATTCCGGAGATATTATATAAAACCGATTATCAACCGATTATCATCGATTATAAACGATGCAAATAAAAAAAACTGATATCAGGTATTTAAATTAAAAATTTTTCAGAAGATAAATTCTACACGATAGATAATTCCTACCGTTTTATGAAAATTCATTTTTTATAGTTAAATCTCCCTTTCTTTGATGTTTAAATTTGATAACAACTACGTGGTGTCCCCCCCCCTCAATCAGCTTAGGTAATTACAATCAGATTAGAGCAAAACCAACACCTGCCGCTGATCTAGTATAAAGAGACAGATGGTCAGAGTAATCACTTTAATCAATTAGAGGCGACTGTTTCCTCATCTCTACTGCTTAATTTCTGTCAAAAAAATGTGCATAATAAAACTTAACGTTTAGATGCTACATTTTGTCATATTTATCAACACGAAAGTAGCTTATAATTATTTCAAAAGGTCAGCCTACTGTTTTTTTATTCACACTCTTCCCCACAAATTGCTTTTCCGAAAAAGCGCCATTTTTAGTCAGTTGACAGTGACTTCTTCCTCAATTTCATAGGTTAATTTTTTCGGTACTTTTCCGTTAACCGAGAGCACGCGAAAATTCGCCAAATAATGTAGAATTCCGCCAACTTTCTTTGGCGAATTTTCGCTGGCGCCGGGTCAGCGGAAAAGTACAACTTTTTGTTCGAAAAATAGGGGAATTTTGGTGTATAAGGTTTTCTATTTATATGCGTCAAGTTAATTTTAAAGGAATTTCTTTTTTTCTTTCTTCAAAATGTAAATGGAAATCAATACATTTATTTACTTAATTATTTTCATTTTATTCAGTAAATAGCAGTGATATAAAGTGCATGACAAAAAGATAGAACTGGCAACAAATATTTAAGTCGTATTTTTCCAAATAATTATAAATAATTTTTATATGAGACCTGACTTGTAAGGTTTCAGCTTTAGAAAAGGACTTGCATGACACATTCAATCACAAATTAAATCATATTTGAATTCGATTACATTCATGGAAATTTAAAATGATTGCAACTACATTGCTTTAAGAACTTTAAAAAATTACCTTAATCAATTAGAAGTGGTTGTTATTTCATCATTTATAGCATAATTCTTTTACGTAAAAACTTTGCAATGTTCAATTCAATTAAACGCATAGATATTACTGTTTTTTTTTTTTTTTTTTGAATAACTAGAAGATATGTTTTAAGAAAGGTGATTCTATTTTTCTTTATTAAACGAATTCCCATTTTTCCACAATCAATTTTTTTAAATATCTGTAAAGATATTACTTTAATATACTGAAAGTGCTGGTTTCTTCTTCCGAAAATTACAGTATTAACAGAAAAAAATTATTGTACTTGATAAGAGAGTTGTTTGTTCATTATATTGAGCATAATGAACACTTTTTTCCCTCCTAAAGTCATGTTTGTTTTTGTTTTTTTAACGAACATAACATATTTTTGCATTTAACAAAATTATATCCTTTCACTTTAAATTACTTTTATTGAAATGTGCCTCTTTAATTAATTAGAAGAGATAGGTACCATGGCTTTAGAGACAGAAGTTTGTCGATAATTCAATCGAAGCAATGGATATTATGAATTATTATTTATTATACAAAACAATATGAGTATTGATTTTTTTTCTTTTTTATTCAATTCTTTTTTCATTCAACAAAATCATGCCATTTCGTCACAGATTACTTGTTTTAAAAAAACGCAACTTTAATTAGAAGTGATTACTATTGCGTCTTCATGGATTAGCCTTTGCTGAAGTAGCTATTATAACAATAGTTACTATTGTTTGGTATACTGAACCATATGAGCCTCAGTTATGTTAATTTCAGAAGGTCATTTTACTCTTTTTCATTCAACGAAATCACACCATTTCGTTGAAGATTGCTAGCATTAAAATAGTGCCATTTTAATTAGAAGTGATAGCTATTTCGTCTTCAGATATTAGCCTATGCCGAGCAACGAAACAAATCATGCAGCGCATAGGTATTGTTGTTTGGCATACTGAACAACATGAGCATCGGTTGTATTTATTTCAAAAGGTTATTCTATTCTTTTTTATTCAACGAAATCACACCATTTCATTGATGATTGCAAATATTAAAATAGTACCCTTTTAATTAGTAGTGTTTGCAATTTCATCTTCACAGATTAGTTTTTGCCGAAAAAAGAAACAAATATTGCAGTGCATAGTTACTATTGTTTGGAATACTGAGCAACATGAGCATCAGTTATATTAATATCAGAGGTTCATTCTATTCTTTTTCCTTCAACGAAATCACACCATTTCGTCGAACATTGCTAGTATTAAAATAGTGTGATTTTAATTAGAAATGATTGCTATTTCATTTTCATAGATTAGTCTTTGTTGAAATATGAAACAAATATTGCAATGCATAGTTAATATTGTTTGGTATACTGAGAAGTGTGAGTATCAGTTATATTTATTTCAAAAGATCATTCTATTCTTTTTCATTCAAAGAAATCACACCATTTCGTCGAAGATTGCTAGTATTAAAATAATGCCCTTTTAATTAGAAGTGATTGCTATTTCGTCATCATAGACTAGTCTTAGATGAAATCGAAACAAATATTGCATTGCATAGTTACTACTGTTTGGAATACTGAACAATATGTCTCAATTATATTAATTTCAAAAGGTCATTCTATTCCTTTTCGTTCAAAGAAATCACACCATTTCGTCGAAGATTACTAGTATTGAAATAGTGTCACTTTAATTAGAAGTGATAGCTATTTCGACTTCAGAAATTAGCCCATGACGAGCAACGAAACAAATGATGCAGCGCATAGGTATTGTTTGGCATACTGAGCAACATGAGCATCAGTTATATTTATTTCAAAAGGTCATTCTATTCTTTTTCATTCAACGAAATCACACCATTTCGTCGCAGATTGCTTTTCCGAAAAAAGCGTCACTTTTCACCGTGGATTGCTTTGATATCACCATTGTCGGTGTTTGATGTCACCTTTAGAAATGAGATTTGATAGATTTTTATAGCGGTGTTCAAATGGCAGGTAGTAAATTACAACTTTTATACCACCTCTTCTGAAAAGAAATTTCTGTACGATCATAAACTTTTATCGGCCAACGCTCTGAGCACATTATCTGATATGCCTACTGAAACCACCATCTGACAGCGTGGTTAGTTTTTAAGATTTTTCATATCGCACGTCTGTTTGAGGTGGCGAATTCGTTTCACAAAAAGATCGAAGATAACTAGTTTGACCTCGCTATATTCAAAACGAAGGATAAAACAAAATTATTCGCTGTGATATTGGTTTTGACCTGTTCAAGTTCGAATGACTTTATTAACTAAAAAAAGTAAAAAATTAAAGCAAGGTTTTAAATGAAAAATGTTCTTCTTTCTTTAAACAATGGTTTTGGATGAAAGTTACATTTTAAGAAACATTTGAAAATATATTAAATAGAAATACTTCAAGATATTAGTTAAAAAAATTTGCAAATTTTGTAATTTTGAGTTAATGAGTTAAATGTTACATGCATATTTATAGGAGTATTAAAGTATTAAATACGAACACTGCTGTGTGTGTGTGTGTGTGTGTGTGTGTGTGTGTGTGTGTGTGTGTGTCGTAAAGGATCTAAGAAAAAAAGAAAGAGTTCCTTAGTCGATAAATATGTCAAAAGGAGGCTAAGAGAAAGAAAAAATTCTTTGAAGAATTACTTATTAGAGTTATCATATTTTTTGAAGGTTTTTTTTTCCTGCAAACAGATCCGAATAATTGATGATTCAAGTAATTGGGCTAAGTAAAATCAATATTTTAATGCAATTTAATTTAGAAGTTTACTTCAGAATTATACAAACGAATTTTTAAAAACCGCTCTATATCGCAACCTGATCTAATTATTAGCCTGACAATGCAGTTATATTAGAAACATATTTCATGAAAAAGTTAAACTTTGATTACAGAAGACCCCCCCCCCAAAAGCCGATGAAAATAAAATATCTCTGAGTATTTATTATGAATAAGTTCAATAAGTAATAAAATAAATAACGAATGAATAAAATATATCTAAACAATTAATAAGTAAATATAGTTAAAAGTAAGAAAAAAATCGTTTGACTTCCAAAAATGATTGAATTGTTGTTTTAAATCTTAAAATGAATAACAATCCTCCTCAGACATCACTTTTTAATAAATAAAAATATTATTCATATTTATAACTAGTATGTAATGTTTCCTATTATTCTGTATGACGCTAAAAATTTATAATAAAATTATCTCTTAAAATACAGCTTGATTGATTAATTTCAAAGCAAAGATTCTAAATTATTTGTTTATAGAAAAACGTAAAAGGAATATATATTCAAATGTTTTTTAAAGTAATCGATTTATTCGAGCAAACACAAATAATCAATCGCACGAGTATAAAAATTTTGAGATGAAAATTAGTTTATTTTATGAAATTCTACATAATGCAAACAAAAAGAAATAGCTCATAGAAAAAATATTGATTATAGAATTGTAACTTTTCATAACATTATTCAGATTTTAGTTTTATTCAAAAATTAGAGGTTAAATTCATTTTTTTCCAGTTAATCTATAACCCCTTAAATTGTTTATTTTCCTTACTATCTAATAAGAGGACACCTTCTATTTGGGGAGTATTTTCTTATTTTGATTCAAATGGAAATCCATCGAATATTTTGCTTATCTACGTATTCGAAGTCGTTTTACTATTGAATTATGATTGTTATGAACGATTTATTTTTTGTTTACAACTACCAAAATTCGATAAATCGATGCACGTACGTTGTACGGGCACACCGGTTAAGGAGTTAAAAATGAAACATTATCAAATATTTCTTTTCATTTCGGAAATACACCATACCAGGGGTGGTGAACCTTTTTGTGTCAACGTGCCACTTCTTCTAAAGAAATGTTTAATGATGTATAGATGTGCCGTCAAATAATCTGTACTTGTAATTATTGGGAAAATACTAACTAAATACTAACAACTCTTTATTTACTACAAATTTTTTTTGCACAGTATAGAAGTAAAGGTTTAAGTTATACGTGTAATTCAAATTAAAGTAACATAAGTGTGACTTCTTTTGTTGCAGATTAGATGGCAAATAACTTATATTAGGTTTGAAAGATACTACTCTTGTTTGAATGCATGCCGAAGTGGAATCATCTTCCAAACGGTTTCTAAGATTTTTTAATGCTATTTATTTTCGAAAATAATGACTCACAGATATAGATAGATAAAAATATAGTTAAAATGGAATGATCTAGCTTCACTAAATAGTTAAATGCGCCTGGAATCGAATTCCATGTTCCAAATTTCGTTACTGGCATTTTTATGTATATTTTTATGTTTCATTCAGTTTCTAACTTTTTGCTAGTTTCAATAAATTTCTGAATCCGTATTGAACTAGACTGGAAATCAATCAGATGCATTTTAAATTCTTCAACTTCCAACTAATTGAATTGGGACAAGTTCAGTTTTTTTCTCAGCAAGTGAATAATTAACAGTCATGCAAATATCAGCACATGTTTTTTTTAATAGAACGAGAACAATTGCATTTGTTCGTATTACTTCATAACGAATTTTGTTATCATCATGTCAAAGCATGATGTTATTTTGGGAATGAGGTAGACAAAAATCCATAGGCTAAAAATGAAAATTTTATTATTTGCACGAGCATCTCAAAAAATCAGTTTTTAATAACGCATTGCCATTTCATTTACAAAAACTCTGATTAAAAAAAATAAGTTAATGACTACAGCAAAGAAAACCTAGAAAAATGTCATTTTGAGCAAGTGATTATATGAAATGAAATAAATAGGAAATGCGATATTTTTTTAAAATTATAAAAGCGAGACAAAGTTTTTTTTATCGTTTGCAATACTAAAGTGACTCATTAGTTGAAACAATGAAAATGAATAAAAATATAATTTAACATGCACGAACACGTGGTGCTTGGCCGTTCAAGAAGTTATGTTCTGACATGATACATTAAAATATGCGCAGCAGATTTCATTTTAATCTTTTTTGAACTAAAATACAAACCGTTTTGATCGGTAATGTGCACAAATTATTGTGTCCTGTGCCATCAATGGTACTAGTACCAACGGTTTGCCATACATGCACTATGCTATGCAAAAATGTCTTTATTCCAATATAATCCAAATTATCAAAAAGCACTTGTTGATATAGGAGCGTACCACAGTGGAAACTTTATCTGAACTACATAATTGCAAGCTTATTATAAGTTACTAATTGATGAAATTTTAAAAAAGAAAAGAAAAGAGAGAAAAAGAAAGAAACGGAAAGAAATATGAAAATTAAACACTGTTGAGAATTCGGCGTGCATTACATGTTAGATATTTATTTATTAAAGTATAACTAATATAATCAATTTATTATAAAATCATTCTAAAATGTATGCTTCATAATAATAGAATTGATCTTACTTAATATTCAAATCTACTAAATTGAGTTGAACAATTCATACTATACGGATTCAGCTTTGCTAATTACATAGCATTTTATTAATTAATTCCAGCAATGATAAATGAAATTTCGTTTATATCAAAAAGATTTTAAAGAATTTTTAATGAATGTAGTTTTTTGCTTGATTATTTTAAAATAAATTTAGTACTTTAATTTCTTTAAAGCTCATATAAATGGTTAATTTAATACGGCTTCAGTAAATGATATATTAAAGTACTATATATATATATATATATATATATATATATATATATATATATATACAGATTTGATAATTGTACTAAATTTTATTTATTAATTTCAGCAAAGATAAATAAAATGTCTTTTATATGAAAAAGATTTAAAGAATTGTTAATGAATCTAATTATCTACTTAATTATTCTAAAATGAATTTAGCCATTTATTCCTTCTCTAATGCTTCAATAAACGGTTATTTAACTACGACTTCAATAAATAATATGTTTTTGAAAAGAAAAGAACGTCTTTAGACTCCTTTTTTTTTTTGTGAACGAAGAACATGGAATTTTGAATTTTGAAAAGATAAATAAAACAAATAATATAAAAAACAATTTTTTAAAATCAATTTCTACTTTGGGTATTAGGAAAAATTTAGGAAGTTACAAAATATTTTATTTCAGTTACTTTTTATTAAATAACTGCAATTGATGATCGCGTTTACCGGTTTACAACAAAAAGTGGGGTGCAGTAGCTTCTGAGGATGAGGACCCCTGACACCCGAATAATGATCACATTTGATTCAATTGCCCCCCAGGGGTATAACTCTCAACATGAAGAACTTGGCGACTACGTTCGAACTTGTAGCACAAGAAATGCGAATCCAACGCTCTACCAACCAGGCTATCTAGAACTAACCACTGCAACAACCATAAAGAACTATTATAACAGCGAAAAAATTAATTTTAGATTTATTAATAAAAAATTAATGAATAAATATTTGAAAAAACTGTATTAACATCAAATGTCATCCACTACAAGTGTAAAATTTACTTGAATTTGATTGGATGAAATGGATTGGAAATATTTTACTAACGATTGAAAATTTCAACAAGATTTATATATAGGGAGGGTGTGAGCTAATAGTAGGAATTGAAAAATGATATGACAAGAAATTTAGTTTAAAATAATTACTTAACTCTTTTAATGAAGTATTTTAAAGAAAGAAGGAAAACCCTATTTTTCGTTATGATTATTTAAAAACTTAAAAAGAAAAAAGAAAGAAAGAAAGAAAAAACACCATTGTAAATTTTTTGTTGTTTAGGATTGAAGAAATTCCTATATTGAAAATTATTTTGTTGGAAATTTTAAAAAAATTATTATAATTTCATGTTTTACAAAGCAATAGTTTATAAAACAATTCATATAATACAACAGTTTGCGAAATGTCCTTGAAAATTAACTTTTTACCTTTCAGATAAGGATCTAAAAACTATATAACTGCCGCTGTCAACAGCATCGCATTGCAAATGCGAAAACTATAAAACTCATCTGTTAGAATAATAAATAATAGTTATTCAATGCAAAAGAAGATCTCCGACTTTTCCGCGAAGCAGAACCATTTTGCGCGAAGAAGCGTTAATTATGTACTCTATCCTAGTTCACTTTCTGTACACATAGACCGGACTCGAGAGTTTTCCTCGTTTCCTATCTCTACATATTCGCGAACTGAACCGCCAGATAACTTTAATGATATGATTTGGCAATAAATGTTCTATGTTTTTTTAAAAAATAGATTTAATATTCCAGTGCGTTAGCTGTCATAAAACTCGAAGATGATAAACATTCTTCAAAGATGACTCCTTCTACGCAAAAAGTTTTAAAAGAACCTAATTAGTTATAAAAACGCATATATAACTCATTTACAGCTAATTAGATGCCTTTTTCTTCTTTCGGCATGTGTTTTTATATAGGTCTTTTTTAAATAAAAAAATCATATCGGATCAGTTTTTTGGAAAAGCATCCAAAATGCGCTAAAACAGAAAAGCATTATAATTTTATTTATTTGTTTTCTTAATAAACAGAAAACGTTGAGAGGAGAATAGATATAATATTTTTGTTTGATGTATTACGTGTTTTTAATCTAGATAAGGCAATTGTAGTGAAATGTTATATATCGGTATTTCTTTGATCTTTAATATAGAAAGAGATGCGCTTTCTTTGAATATGGATTCTATAATGTATTGCAAGCATATTACTGTTACAGTGGTCATAAAACCTAAACATTTATTTAAAGTTTTTATTATATAACGTTCAAGAGTCTTTTGAATATATGACATGTATGAATTAAAAAGCGGTTATTTTCTTTGAAGTCTATAATCAGCATTCTCTTTGAATTTTACATTCCGTGTTCAGATTGTTAATGTTACGAAATTTCAAAACATACATGCGTATATTTCCGTTCGAAAACGTTTAATATTATTAAAGAATTTTTAACCAAAGAGTTACATTATCTTGAAACTGTGAATTACATAATCTAATTTTGTATTAAATACAATTTTGAAAAATATGTGAAATGGTTGTATTTCACAAATTCACTTCGATTAGTTTTTATTGTCAAATGTCTAATTTTTATTCTTTTAATACTTTAGGCTTTTCTTGCGTAAATAAATTTTGAAATTTTGATGAATCTTTAATTAAAACCAGTGGCATCCTTTCAGAAATATATTTAAAGCAATGAATTGAAAAAAGAAATGCGATTAACTTTTATAATTTATCTTAAATGGAAAAAATGGAATTTAAAAAAATGTCAATATAATTTCAAAACAAAACAAAATATACTTTTAAACGATGGTTTAATTTATAGCTTATTGAATTGATTAGAACAAGGCAAGGAATTTTACTGCATCGCAAGATTAAATGTTTCTAAATAAATCATTTGAAATTCTTCTTACTTTCTAAAGAAAAAACTGGAATAAAAAATAAATAAATCTTAATATCGTTTTGTGCCGGCTCTAATAAATAAATAAATAATATTTATCACTTGCTGTTCTTCTTCAAAAATATATGAAGCTGTTACTCAAAATTAGATATATAAAGCGTTCTATTCAAAAAAATTATTTTAAATTTCTTGAAATTTTTCCGTAATTGAGATAAATTCAATTATCGTGTTCTTATATGAAAAGAGAAATACGGCCATTGGGATAACTATTGGATTTATAATAATCGACTTCCGCATCTGGGTATAGAGTTCGCTAAGTTACATTTTAGAACGAAAAAAAAATGAAACTGATATCTAATTCTTTGATTAACTTTAATATTACAAATGGTTAATCAAATTTACAGAAATAGTAAACTTTAATGTCTCGCATTTATTCGCTTAGAATTTACGACAAAATCACAGTTCTTTGAAAAAAGCAGTCCAAGTTCCTGCTTATAAATATGATTTTTAATTAATTTCTTTAAAAGTTGTTATAATTATGTTGTTATAAATTTTCTTAAAAGTTGAATATAATTTTCTTTAAAAGTTGTATATTTATTAAGTAACAGAAAACTAAGAGAATCTTCTTTTCTGTTCCTTTGTATTTCAGCTACGAAAAATTGATTTTTGTCTTCGGCAGACAAAAAAAAATAATTATAGCCTATATATACTTTTGAAAAATCAAGGAGGTTTTAAAAGAAAAGAAATTTTCAGATCAATTTCGTGAATATACCATGTAATTCGAAATGAATACGAATAATCACTATTGCAACCGCAAACATCCTAACAATAATTAGTTCGCCAACATCTGCACAAAATGTCTATAAAATCATTTTATCAAACACGTGTAATTTAAGGAATTATCTCTGTAAAGCATTTTTACGGGTTGATTTGCAATCACGTCGCAGAAAATAAAAATGTAAAGACACATTTGTGAATATGAACATTAAATGCCGAACCTTGAGAATACACGTGAATTCATGTAAAAAATGTGAATCGTCTACATTAAAAAATTTGGAAATAACAAATTTCTTTGCTTACTATTTGTTACATTAAGACGAATATTCAATTGTATTTTGTAAGTTAAATATATAGCAATATTTGGTGTAAAATTACGATTGATTACAGATTATTTGGGGCTTCATTGAAGAAGAATACATATCAATCACATATTTTATTCTACGAATATTTTTTAGAAAGACCTTACTAATTCATATAAAAATTTAAGCCTATTAAGTTAAAAAGTAAAGGAAGGCAATTGCATATTACTTTCCATACATACTGCTGACAATATGGGCATTGAATATATATTTTACTTATAAAATAGTTTACAAAGTTTGGCTATGATTATGATTAATTATAGATTTTTTGTGGGTTCCCCGAAGAAGAATGATTGCTAATAACAAATTTCATTTAACGAATATTTTTCAGAAAGATTTTACTAATTCATATATAAAATGTGAGTCTATGCATTTAAAAGTAACGAAAAGTAGATCGCAGATTTCATTCCTTTGCGTACTGTTGTATAAATATGACCATTAAAATAGAATGCAGCCATCATTTCTTTGCGTATTGTTGTATAAATATGGCCATTTATTACATATTTTATGTCTAAAATAGTTAAATTATACAAATATAGTAAAATTATGATTGCTCATAATTTATATATGGCTTCATCGAAGAAGAATGCTTACTAATAACAAATTTCAATCAACGGAATTTTTTCAGAAAGACTTTACTAATTCATATATATGAAATGCGAGTCCATGCATTCAAAAGTAACGAAAAGTAGATTGCAGATTTCATTCCTTTGCCTACTACCGTTTAATATGAACATTTATTTCATATTTTACGAGTAAAATAGTTAGATTATACATATACAGTACGTACGTATCCTTTCCAGTAAAATTACTAATTCATATAGAAAAATATGAATCCAATGTATTAAGAAGTTACGAAAAGTATATTGCAAACTTCTTTCCTTACATACTGCTGCATAAATAGACTTTTAGAACATAATTTACTTGTAAAATAGTTAAATTACACAAATAAGATAAAATTATGATTCATAGATTTATCTTGCTTCACTGAAAAACTATCAAGACTAATGACACATTTCTATCGACGAATGTTATCCAGTAGAATTACTAATCCATTTAAAAAAGGTGAATCCATTGCATTAAGAATTAACGGAAAGTAGATTGCAAACTTCTTTCCTTACATACTGTTGTATTAATATGACCATTTAATACATATTTTACGAGTAAAATAGTTAAATTACACAAATACAATAAAATAATGATTGAGAGATTTATCTGTAGCTTCACTGAAAAACTATCAAGACTAATGACACATTTCTAAGTACGTATGTTTTCCAGTAGAATTACTAATTCATATAAAAAAAACGTGAATCCATTGCATTAAGAAGTAACAAAAAGTAGTTTGCAGACTTCTTTCTTTACATACTGTTGTATAAATAGACATTTAATACGTAATTTAAGCGCAAAATGGTTTACAAAGATTGGCATAAGATTATGACTGATGACAGATTTATTTGTGGTTTCATTGAAAAACCATGAATGCTATTGACGTATTTATATGTATGTATGTTTCCCGGCATACCGCCTTACTAATTCTTACAAAAATTACGAATTTGCTCTATTAAAATTCAAAAAGAAGATGTAAAAGAAAATCATACATAAATTTTTTTGCTTGTTTTTGTATTAAGAAGGATATTTATGCATGAAATAATTTATATATCTAACCCACATTTTTTTTAAAAAAAATCAAGAGTGTCGACCTTCTGCTATAGCTCCCTATCGCGGAGTTATATAACGGGAATGTGTCCTTGTACGGGCAAACATTATTGCAACTACGTCTAACTACAATCAATAACAACTTAATAATACTTTTATCGGATGTATTTATAGGCCTTTTGCTACTTTTACAAGACTTATATAAAAATTACGAATAAAAATAATCATTACAAGAGAAATTACAGTGAAGATAAAAGAAGACTGAAAGAGACTTTTAGATATCTTAAGTAAAATTCTTCTTTAGAAGACTTTAAGGAATATTAATTTTAAAATCAACCCTACATTAATTTAATTCTTCTTAATAAAATCAGTAATTTAATATTTTTCTATTGGAATAGAAATGCTTTTATTAATAGACATAATAAATAAAATTTATAAGTATAGCTCAATAGCACAGTATTAGTATTAATTAGTATAGCTCAATCTAATCAAAAAGAAATTGGAATGATATTACTTTATAACAATTTTATTTCAAAATAGCTATAAATCGAATAAAAAAATCATTATGTCTTATAACCTTTATTTATATTGTACAATTTTAATATATTTTAAAACTATTAATGATCTAGAAATTTTTTAGTCATTGATAGTAAACTTAATAGTATTGAACTATAACTTTACTATTTTGAATAAATTATTAAGTCTAATATTTTCAACTTTTGTACTGACTTAATTGTACAAAAACAGAGTTTAGTTTACAGCCATAAATTAAACATTTAGAGTTAGTTATTACTGTATACAAAATATTCAAAAAATTGGTCTTGTATATAGACAGGATAGTTTGATCGAAATTATATTTAACCTTTAGAAATATCTTGAAGAATATGCCATTGAAATACTTCCTTAATAATTATCTTTTTAAATTTAGTTTACAAAATAAGCATGAAATAAAAATCTAAAACCGTACTTAATTTTTTATATATACAAAACATACGCCAAAACTGTTGCAAAAATGTTTTTAAATACATCAATCAGTTTATTCTCCAAAATACGTTTTTATAAAAATTGACTTAAAGTCTGAAGAATATATTAATCACTAAACTGTGTCAAAAAAGCTGAAATAGAAAAATCTAAATTGAATGTTTGTTGTGAAGAAAAAATAATGATTAGAGAAGTTAAACTTGGAAACAAAAAAGTAGATAAAATTTTATCTTTGAATCGAATCTAACTTCTGACACAAATTGTTTACTTTTTTAGATAACAACGTCTTTATCATTACAAAATGAAACTAACATTGTAAGTAAAACATTAAAGCCATAAAAAAAAATACCGTAATATGTCGAGTGAAATAACACGTAAATACATAGAGTTAGGCGTGAATTTATGTGATCTATGGAACTTAAATTCTAACGAATATAAATATATTAATAATAAAAATGTCTTTATCATTTAAAGAAACAAAAATAGTTCTTGTTTTTTAAACATATTACACTTTATCGTGTTTGAGAAGGGGTATAAAAAGTAATATATGAGAGTTACATGAATTATTATTCATCTTCATGTAATTTCATACTTTACAAAATGTCAAAAAATAGAATTAACAAATAAAAACTGTAATAAAGCGTTTTATAATAAATAAGAAAAAGAGGTATTTAGTTTTTTTTTTAAATTTATTTCATTATTAATTAAGAAACGCCACAAAATAATAAACTTCTTGTAAAAATGAATGAAATTTGATCAGTTGAAATAAGTGTAATTATATTAGTATCTCGGGAATAAGTAGAATGTTTTAGTTATTTTAAATATAATTAAATAGTACGAAGCTTGTTAAAAATGTTTTTAAAAATAATTCTTAACAAGATAATAAAATTAAAATAAAAAATATATTCTTTGGGATCTAGAAAACTCTAAAATGTAGCGTCCATTTATCATCTATGGAAGTATGCTATTTGATTATTACCAAAAAAATATGAATAACAATAATAATAAAGTAGATTTTACATTTAGCTTCAAAATATGAGCAATTTGGAAATGTCACACTGCTATACCAAATCTAAGATTACTGAAACGAACACTCTTAGAAGTTATTCGGTTTATAAAGCATTCGAATTAAGAATTAAAAGAGATGCAGAACAATTCCAAACGAACTCACCTTCCTGACTTTGTAACAATCATCTCAGTGCTGAGGGAGTGGAACTTATCCCACAAATCTTTTGACTCGAGGATCACCTTGGGGTCATCTTTGACCCCATCGTCTTCTGGCTCGAGAGTGCGCAGGGGCGCTCCCCTCAGATGTGCCCCGAGAACATCTTCAGCGGTTATGTGTGGATGGGGTGGCGGTGGTGGCTTCGGAAAGAGAGCCGCCGCGCCAGCCGGCGAAGGGTAGCAGGCAGCCGCCAGGGCCGGATTGAAGTTCTGGAGGGCCGCCGTCAGGTAGTGGGGCTGCGTTAGCAAGGAACTCATGGTAAAGTCAGACTGTGTGAGGGGCATTCGGGCCCCGGGCCCGTGCAGGAACGGGTGAAAAGCCATTCCGGCTCCTAAGTCAGCCGGCTCGAATCGCATGGATGCCACCGTAGTAGTCCTTTGCTGTGTGGTTCTCGAGGATGGTAATGTCAGGTGTTGTTTTCTAATTATCTTCTAGTTTGCTCAGACAGCATGGGTTTTGATTTGCAGCCAAAAGACCTCTGGTAATCCTCCGTTGTAATGGACACTTTTCAGTTGGACTCTTTTTTTTTTTTTAAATTGTCATGCGATGTTTTTTGCTTAACCTATCAGGTAGTCAATAGCGTCCCTCCTCAAAGTGATACCACAGTCCTCTAGGAATAATGCTACTTGGTAGTTGACTTCGTTTGATTCGTAACTCTCTGGAGCATCAATCAGCATTTTGCAAGAAAGAGTAGCAAATTTTCGTGATCTCTCTAACCGACTAAGCTTAGATAATATCTTCTGTTATTAATATTATTAAATTATAAATATAAACTTATATATCTGGATAATTTTTATAAAAAAAGGATAAAAAAAGGTTATAAATTTTGTTGGATTACACTTGATAATTGAATGACAAGATTGGAAAAGGAACACAAATTGTATGACTAGATCAGGTTTTGCTTAGATAAGATTCTGAGAGTTTTTCTTTGTATATTTTTAGTTTAGTAAAGTCCTTGGAGCCTTTATTTATATATATATATATATCAAGCGATTGCTTTTTTATCGGTATGGGTCTTACTATCTTCGAAACTATTTCGCCATAAAGGACAGAAGCACACTTATTAAGTAGCGTTTATCTCTGGAATACCACATAGTTTTCGTCTAATTTCAATGTTTATCTCCGAATCAGAAATAAAATATATATCTATACCAGTGTCCTCTCTACTCGGCTATCGCTCCAGCTCAAAGACGGGCAGTACGTGTCGAACGATCGAAACAACTTTACAGAATGTTCATCAGATAGCGCAGATCCGTCTTTTAAATGTCCCATCAAAACACTGACGTAGAGAAAGAAATAGTCCTGCTATCTGGATGGGTTTTTTTGCAGTCTTCCAAAGACAAGCTATTTCTAGTAAACACTCACTTGATTATGACGATTGGCTTTGAGTGCGCAATTTGTAGCTTTTATCAATACGAACAGGGATGGTGAATCCAGAGCACAGCAGAAATCGCTCCCGGCAGTGTTGGCGATGAGCTTTTTAACTGTGCGGTTATCACTTCTGCCATCCGAAGGGTGCTGGTGGCAGGCGATAAGTTCTTCACATCGTCGCAACGAGCCGACTGCGAGACGCCACGGCCTTCGCTTGACCCCTCCCCCTCGCACGTTCCGTACGCTGTCGCCCCCCAGCGGTCGACGTTGGCACCAAGTGGAGGCGGAGAGTCGGAAAAATCTCGCCAAAACCGACAATTGATGGAGGCATGATTTTGAAGAATCGGTCAGCCCTCCGGGGCGGGTTTTCACTATTAGCGAATCTGAAAGAGGCCCTTTTGTTTTCTTTTGTCTGCCTGCGCTCTCCCCTATTGTTGCGGCTTCTGATTCTTTTGTTCGGTGACAATGGACGCTGTTAGTTATGGCACGTCGGTTTCGATAAGTACTCTGACGCGCCTGGAGATAGGGTATCAGTATCATTCCTTTAATTGTAGTTTGGTGATTTTTTTTTTTTGAATCCTTCGGCTTTGCCTCTATTGATATCAATTTTTTTCTTTCTTTTTTTCAGTTATTGAATTCTACTTACAGAACAGATAATTAAATAACCTTTATTTTACTTTCGTTTCTTTTAATGTATTGTTTTTTTTATTGATTTTGGTCTTTTAGAAATTCTGATTGGTAGGTTAGTTTGATTCAATCGTAAAAAAAAATACATTTGAAGGAATATTAAAAATTGGTGGTGATTAATATTTTTATGCCATAGGAATTGTCTTCGTTGTAAAGCAAAATCACTGGTATTTTTTTGTTTGTTTTCGTTTCAATTTACTTATTCGTTTGCAAGTAACAATCAAGTGACTTAATAACTTCAATCAAGTGTTGAAACATAGTAAAAGCATACTCGTAATTTTTTTTTTTTTGAATCAGTCGGCTTTGCTTCTATTGATATCAATTTTTTTTCTTTTTTCAGTTATTGATTTAGACTTAAAGAACAGGTAATTAAATAACCTTTATGTTACTTTCGTTTCTTTTAATTTCTTGTTTGTTTTTTATTGATTTTTTTTTTAGAAATTCTGATTGGCATGTTAGTTTGGTTCTATCGCAAGAAAAAATACATTTGAAGGAATATTAAAAATTGGTGGTCGTTATTATTATTTTAATGTTATAAGAATTGACTTCGTTGTAAAGCAAAATCACTGGTGTTTTTTGTTTGTTTGTTTCCGTTTGAATTTACATGTTCGTTTGCAAGTAACAATTTCGCGAACATTTAACATTTCTTCAATCAAGTGTTGAAACATTGTAAAAGCATATTCGTAAAAAAAAAATTTTTTTTGAATCAATCGGCTTTGCCTCTATTGATATCAATTTTTCTTCTTTTTTTTCTGTTTTTTTTCAGTTATTGATTTCTAACAGAAAAGATAATTAAATAACCTTTATGTTACTTTCGCTTCTTTTAATTTCTTGTTTGTTTTTTATTGATTTTGGTCTAGAAATTCTGATTGGTATGTTAGTTTGGTTCTATCGCGAGAAAAAATTCATGTATTAGACGGGGATGTTTGAAAGAGTGTTAAAAATTGTTGGTTGTTATTATTATTATTTTTAATATCATAAGAATTGTTTTCATTGTAAGGCAAAATCACTGTTTTTTTTTTTTTTTCGTTTTAATTTACTTGTTTGTTTGCAAGTACTTTACTTGTTTACTTGTTTGTTTGCTTTCGCGAACATTTGACAATCGACGTTTCTTCAATCAAGTATTGAAACATTATGAAAATATTCGTAAAAAATATTAAATATCTGTAAATCTTTTTTAATTTCAAGAATACTGTTTTTGATTTTGCGTTTTTAAATAAACTTCAACATACAGTTAAGACATGATTATAAAAAAAAATGTCATATATTACAATCTGGAATTACTTTTAAAGAAATTTCGATAAAATTATTGTATGAAATAATAATAATAAAAAATATTTATTATAATACAAGGATTATTCAATAATACTTGGAATTTATTGATAATTATTCTTAAAAACATCCAATCAATGATCTTTTTTTAAAAAAAATTTTAAACTACCGATGGGTTAGAAATTTTTATTAGTCCAAATATTTAAAAAGAAATAGATTTCATTTGGAATTATACTGTAATAAAAAATGTATAGTTAAAAACAGTTTATTTCTAATTTAGTAATAGAAAATAGCAGAAAGGTTTTATTAATAATTTTTATTTGTTGCTAAGTTAAAGAAATGAAACTATGTTTGTGTTGTGATGATAAAGAAACGAAAACTTAATCTATGTTATTAGAATAAAGAAATTTAAATGTCAGATAATAAATAAAAGGTGTCTTAAAATTTTTTTAAAATTTTTTCTAATAGTAGTGTTTTTTTTATGTTTTCGGATTTTAATTACATTTATGAGTTTATTGAATATTTATATTTTTCTTTGAGATAAACAGTTTTTGCAGAAGTGTAATTTTAAATTTTAACTCTAATATTTTACAGAGGCATATCTTTCGTTGATCTCTTAAGTTAAGAAATATGTAAAAATTGAACTATCTATTTCTAATAAATATTTATCTTTGAAATTTTCCAGCTATTACAAATAGATTCTATATTTTTGATGAATTCAGAGTAAAAAAAGAATCAAAACAACAAAAACTGGTTTGAAAGACGTAAAACATAAATAATAATAATAATAAAAGAAATTTGCGAACACAAACAAGTTATAAAGATTATAATTTTTGTTAAAAAAACTAATTATAAGGAATTAAACAATGAAAAGGGAATAAAAATTTAAAACAAAAAATATCAATTAATTATTAGAAACTAAAAAATGTAGGGGAAAAAATAGATTAAAATAATTCAAATGCTTTTTTCTTTCGACAATTTTATTAGAATTTATGAAGGGAAACTTTTTCATTGTGCATATTTTCATAATCATACAGTTAAATTTATGAAAACAGTCCAGAAAAAGGATAATCTTTATTTAAAAATAATGAGTTCAGATATTATATATTGTAAGTTTTGTCTCATTTGTCAAAAGTTGTTCGAGGTAAAGGAAAAATTTTTTTAATCAAGTTTATAAAAATTTTACTTAATAAAGTAGAAAATTTTCTTAAGTGAATTTTTCTGTACATCAAACACCATTTTCTTCAGAACAGCTTCAACAAAAAGATTTAAAAATTATTGCACATTTCGGAGTTAAAAACCATTGGAATTTCTTAATTTTCCCATTTTGATTTTGATAAATGAAATGCAACTCTTACATGTTAGATTATTGAATAAGCATGTTAATTATATTTCTATGATTTGATGTTAATATTATTTTTAATATTCGACAATATTTTCTTTGAAAAATTTAACCTTAAAAACAATAAAATTAGAATGAAAAAAATGGTTGTCATTTCTCAAAAGTATATCAGCATTATTTGGAGGTGAAAAACTTCATTCTTTTTCTAATTTTGTGAAATTCAATTTGTAATAATTATATATTTTTAAAATTACCATTTTACTGCGTATTATTATTATTATCATTATTATTGAATTTTAAGTATATTTTTATTGATGAAAACTAAGTTTATATTGTAAAATTATTTATTTCTTGTGAATTATTCTGCGTTCTTAGATGAATCTTCAAACGGCTAGCAAAATAAATGCGAGTTTTAATTATCCTTTTTTTGACAGCGACAACATTTTATTTTATTACTAGATTACAAATTACAAAAGTCTTAGTGAATATAATGAAAGTAATTTTCTAAATGTTTCTTGATTCCATTATTACTTCATCAATATTTCGTAGACTTTCTTCATTTATGTCATCAATTTTTAGAGAGTCGTTTCAATGGTTATAACTATGAAATACTTCGATCTTTAAGCAGCAGTAAATGTATATTTTATAAGAGTATTATAAAATCCTGAAATATAAATAAACATAAGAAAAATAATTTAAGATTCCTTTCTTGTTTCATTTATTATCTTTTGGATATTTAAATAATTTTTTTATTAGTTCGATAGTCATTAATTAGTTTCCTTTTCGATAGTCATTTAATCGCTATGACATAAAAGGTTTCAAGTGTTGACAGTTAATAAATTAAAATATAAATAAATATTAAATGCATTTATCGTAAACACAGCAATAAGAACATATTTTATTTATTTCACTAAAGGAATATGAATAGTAAAAATGTTAATAAGTGTAATGACTTTTTTATTTGAATCAACATTTCCAAGATATTTCAACGACTTTTTTTTCTTTTACTTTAATGTTTTAGGATGATAGTTTAAGCAGTAACAACTTTAAAAGTTTGTAGAATAATAAATTGTTATCATTTTTCTTTCAGAACATTAAAATATTTTTGATAAATTTTTTTTTGTTAGATTTTCAATTCTTATTAGTTCAAGAACTTTTTTTATGACACAAG
>JAOUZG010033669.1:292028-302199 GCA_026289955.1 Argiope argentata
ATTCAGACTTGATTTTTTTTTTGTATTAGTTAAGGTAACACGTGAATAAATGAACCCTTTTCTTGTTTTAATTTCCATAAATTTTCAGGAAAAGAAAAGGGGACAAGGCATTATACGTAGGAGTAGAAATCTAAGATATTTCGAGAAGGATAAACAAATTAACTATACAGCATTGAAAATATTTCAGAATTCTTGGAATGAAATTTTTAATAAATGGTTTACAAAAAAGAAAGAAATGAAGAAAGAAGAACAATTATAAAGCGAAATGGAGCTCAAATTAAAACAAAACAAAAGCTTTTATCAGTCTGGGGCTCTCATCTAAAGACCGGCTTTCAAATCCCTTAAGTTAGGAATTTTTAATGTAGTATCATATTATAAGCCTTATCAATAACAGTATTCCTTTGGATTCCTATTAAGACCTTTATTCCAAATTTTAGTAGTTGTTTAATCAATGACAGAAATACCTGGTGTCTCATCTAATAATAGTATTGCTACATATCACTTATTTTATTTATTTATTTATGTATTGTAAAGCCATATGATAAGTTTCATTATTAAAAGTTTGCCTTTGAATTCATATGAAAATCTTTATTCTATATTTCTGTAGCTTCTGTATCCATCCGAGAATAGCTTGGACTGTCTAATCTAAGGAACGATATTGTTACAAACATCTTAGATTAAGAATTTTTTTTGAAGTAGAATACCATTTAATAAGGCTTATTAATGACAGTAGTTCTTTATTCTATATTCTTATCTTTATTCTATATCTTTATTCCATATATGACAGTAGTTCTTATTCTAGATCTTTATTCTATATTTCTGTAGCTAATATATTTTCATCCGAGAATAGCTTGCGCTGTCTAATCTAATGAACGCTATTGTTACAAACCTCTTAGATTAAGATTTTTTTTTAAAAAAATGTATCATTTAATAAGGCTTATTAATAGCATTAGATTTTTTTAAAATTTATATGAAGATTTTTATTCTTGTATTTCTAGAACTGTTATCATTGTTATTTCATCAAATTCATCAAATTCAGGATCGACTTTGAAATTTTCTTCATTTATGCCATGATAATTTTATAAATCATTAAATACAGATATTTTATATCTATTAATGTTTTAGGCGTGGGTCATGTCTTATTTTTCTTAAATAAAACTGTTGGTAATTTTTAATTACTATTTAACAGAAAAAGTTTAAAGGGACATTATGTATTTTACCGTCCAACTTTATCGCCAAATTTGAAGTCATCATCAATGAATTGCTAAACCGCCAATTATGGCAATCCGGCAATGGCTGAATCCGTTGATCTTTATCGCCAAATTTAAATCCTTCGCCAAAAAAATTACGAAACCGTTGGCGATCGTTGTCGAAGACGGTATAATACGTAAGTACCGTTTAGAATAATAAAAAAAAATAATGATTTTTTCGCAATGAAGTGAATTTTTATTTATAAGTACTTGTGGTATTCAATCATATAACGATAAATTATTTCTATCTAAAATTGAAGATTTGAAATAAAATTTCTGAAAGGTAGAAAAAATGCAATGCCAAGACAAAAAAGAATCGTATCAAACTAAAAACTGAATTCTATGTAGTAATTACCATGTCCAAAACAAAAACAAAACAAAAAAAATATATGAAAGGGACAGTAAGAAACTAAAAAGTGAATTTAAGGATAGTATCTGACACATCCAAGACAGAAAAAGATAATAAGAAATTGAATGATAAATGCAATTAACAAAAAATCCATATCAAATGTTAACAAATTAAGAAAAAATTTCTGTGATTGAAAAAATGATTTATAATGAACCTAAAAGATATCCTCATTTTTTTAAAGTTGTAGATTATTTATTATCATCACAAGTTAATTAGATGTTCACCGCAAAATTTCATGCGGAAAATTAAAGTATATTTTTTCAAAAAATCCATTGATTTAATCCCATTACTTATGACAATTTGCTAATTATTACATTAGTATAGAATTAATTTGTTTATTTTTTAAAAATTATTTATTGATATTTCTTTCTCTTGAAAGAAATAATATGTACAAATAAAATTTAAAAGCTCAAATGAGTCTCGTGAATTTAATTAATATTATAGAAAGGAATTCTTCGATTGAAAAGATAAAAAATTCTTTCACGCCAGTTTACAAACGTCTAAATTAAATGGATATGAGGTTCGTTTGTTTCCTTTTTATGTTTGATTTTGTTAGAAAACGTTATCATTAAAATTTCATATTGAGTGGCTCTTTATAAACTTTTGGTGATTGATTGTAAACTTCTCTGTTTCCGCTAACAAAAATGGAATAAAAAAATTGCATTGAAATAATTTTAGTTCCAACCATTTACAATTACTCTTTCGATTTTGGCATTACCAATCCCTGTTTCAAATATCGACTGCTTATCTATAAAATCTTTTCTAAACTTACTTTAATTTCTTGAACGAAAAAAATTTACAGATCAACCACTCACTCAATAAATGATCAATTTAGTCACTCTCAAATTTTGGACTAACGCGCCATCTATTGGCCTTCCTCTGAAACGACCTTTGATTTCAGCTGATGATATCGGCAAAGAAAACAACTTTCAGGAACTGGCCAAACAATGAACAAATTATGGAATTCGTTTCTTTACGTAAAGTATCAAACTGGAAAGAATGAATTGATTAATTAATTTGGATTTTTATTTCTGGTAATTACACGTTTTCAAAGACCTTTACTAAAAACAGAGTTTATTAAAAAGACAAATAATTCAAACATGCTTTATTATATTTATCGTCACTTATCGTTTCTTTATTGTTTTTAAATTCGATGTTAATATCTAAAAACTCAATTCATTAAAAAGTTAATTTAATCTGGTATATATGGCTGGTGTTTCTCAAGATGATATTATTCTCTAGATTTTTGTTCTTAAATTATTTCAGAAAAAAATTCTTTAAAATTTTACTTATACTTTAGAATTTGCATACAATTTTTTTTTTTGATGAAAAAATATTCACAGTAAAAATTAGTTACTACGCTTTAAATGAGATATTGAATCAGAGCTCTAAAATTTCTTGATTATCTGTGAAAATTACAGGTGCCTTAAATAACTTTTAAAAATCGCTGAAAGCTAATTATTTTTAAAATGTTACTAATATTTTTTTTTAAGTTGATAAAAAAAAGTAGTTACACATTATGAATGGCACTTAAAAAAGTCTTTAAGACACGAAATATAAAGGCGCTCACTTTCAATGATGAATTTTTGTCGTCTATTAAATACATTAAAAATTTTGAACTAATTTTTAAATAACTACAAAGCAATTTTCAAGTACAAAAGAATGTTTTTCAACATGACCAAAATAAAATAAAAGAATTATTATTTCTCTTTAACATGTTTTTTTTGTGTTCTCATATTGTTTGCTGGTGTAATACGGCACAATAAAAATGCATTTAATTATTAAATATAAGTGCAGCCATTTTCAATGATGAATTTCTTATCATCTATTAAATACATTCATTTTATTATCGTCTATTATTATTTATTATTATTATTATCGTCATTATTATTTATCATCTATTAAATACATTCAGAATTTTGAACTAATTTTTAAATAACCACAAAACAACTTTCAAGTACAAAAAATTGTTTTTTCAAGATGAACAAAATGAAATAAATGAATTATTTCTCTTTATCATGTTTTTTTTTTGTTTCAAATTCAATCTACTAAATGAATTTTTGATGTTCCCATGTTGTTTGCTAGTGTAATATGGCACAATAACAATGCATTCAATTATTAAATATAAAGGCATCCATTTTCAATGATGAATTTCTTATCGTCTATTAAATACATTCATGTTATTACGTCTATTATTATTTATTATTATTATTATGGTCATTATTATTTATCGTCTATTAAATACATTCAAAAAGGTTGAACTAATTTTTAAATAACCACAAAGCAATTTTCAAGCACAAAAAAAAAATGTTTTTCAACATGAGCAAAATAAAATAAATGAATTATTATTTATCTTTATCATGTTTTTTTTGTTTCAAATTCAACCTACTAAATGAATTTTTTCTGTTTTCTTATTGCTTGCTAGTGCAATACGGCACAATAACAATGCCTTTAATTATTAAATATAAGGACACCATTTTCAATGATGAATTCTTATCGTTTTTAAAATATAAATATTAAAAATTTGAAACAATTTTTAAATGATCACAAAACAATTTTCAAGTTCATAGAAATATTTTTCAACATGAACATAATCATGCTTTTTTTAAAATTGAGCCTACTAAATGAATTTTGGGTGTTCCCATATTGTTTGCTAGTGCAATACGGCACAATTAAAATAATTAAATAATTATCATAAAATCTTCGCTAAAATGTTCCTTTATGTTTCACAGGAAATCTTCAGAGAAGCTTATATTCCTACATGGAACAAAATAATTATTGTTTACGAAAAGTTATAAGTTATTCATAAGAAAACAATTCATGTCCATAATTTGTCATATTTGTCTTTATTTAATTTTGGTCTCCATTGCTTATTCCATACCAAAAATTGGATAATGAAAACAATCAGCTCAGTGCGTGTTCGAACCCTTTACAGGTGGAAAAAGACTTGACATTAAAGAACTATGTAAAATAATGTGGAATTAAAAGTCAAGAGTAATATGACTATGTTACTATGGTATGAAAATCATAATTTTTTTTATTCGATAAAAGCTGTATATTTTGTTATAACGATGCCCTATATTTAAATAACCTGATTGAAAAAAGATCCTTTAGATTAAAGAAATACGTGAAAGAGATAGAAAAATGAAGAGATGACCCTAGCAGCACAAAAATATTGCACAATATTGATCAATATTAGCAATATTGTTTAATGTCATATAATATCGCACAATATTGTACAATATTATGCTACGGGATATGCTACCTGGGGAGTAGTGATTGACTATACTTTTAAAATAATTAGCAGTTACTATTATTGTTATTAATATGCATTAGATATAAATAAAAAAAAATCCACATGTTATTTAATAACCTACATTTCGTTGTTTCATTTGAATCACCTAAAAAAGTTTTTTGAAGACAAAAGGAAGAAAGGATTTGATTTCTTTCAAAACAAAAAAGAAATCCTTTTAATATTTCGATACAGTTACTATTTCTTACATAGAATTCTTCGCCATCAGAGTTGTTGGAAAAAATCATGACAGAAGTAATGGAATAAAACGTGGAAAAAATATACAGGGGTAAAACAGATTTAATGAACAAAAGGTCACTTAATTGTAAAGATTTATTACAGTTTAATTTGACTTGATTTGTTTGATTTCAATGAATAATAATTTTTGATCGTTTTCATACATTTTAAGAGAAGTTGAAATTTTGAAATTATATATATTCGATGGCATTGTTTGGCGACACAATACTAATTTAATACTTTAAAATCTAACTATCAGTTGATTTTTATTCTATATAAAATTTTATTCCATATTATTACACAATTTTATTCGATATTTTGATTCTATATAAAAGCTGCCATCTGGTGGTGACTTAGAAAATTATTTATTACATGATTCAATAATAAATCATTGTAAAGTAAGACTTAAAATTAGATAATAATGATTATAAAAATTAGATTTTGAACTTTTTATTATATTAATAAAAATGTTTTCTTAAAACTTTTTTAGATATTCTGAAATTAAATTATTTGAACTTCAAAATAAGCGGTTCTATTTATCACTATTCGTTTAAAGTAATAATACAGTAAGTAGCTCATTGAATACTTCAACAAGTTCATGACCTCCAGATCAGTTTTAGAAAGTTAGTGTACTTACTATTGTTATGAGACCCTGATTTTTTTTGTTAATGGAATGATTACCCCGCTTCAGAGTTTTGCATTGAATTCATTATATACAAAGCCATACTATTTCATCTGCCTGTTTTCAAAGCAACATAGGCAAAAAAAAAAAAAAAAACAAGGTTGAATTCCAGCGGCAAGCATTTTGATAAAGGAAAAGAATAAAATAAAAAAACGATAAAAAAAGAGAAAGGAATAGAAAAAATAACAATAGCAATCTAATTTTTTTCTCTCAGAATTTTTTTATTTTTCCTGCATTAATCAAATTAACATAAGAATACTGTCAGCTGCCAACTCCCATTCACTCCAATTATTTGCTGTTTGTAATTAATAAATTGTTATGCATCTCGAGTATGATAGTATTATACTACAATAATGACTGAATTATGCTTATATTAAGGACTATACGACTATAAACTTTCAATTTCTATTTTCGTAACTTTCTTTTCTTATTTTTTAACAATATCTGCGTTTCTTTTTAACGTTAAGGTTTTTTTTTTGTTTTTGTTACAGCAGGTAATACATTATCGAACAGTTAATACATTAATTTTAAAAACTCAACTTTTAAGAGATTTATATATTTACATATGCTGTTGTTACTTATGGAACTTGCCATGGATAAGCCCCCTGCTGATACTGCAGCAGATTTACGACGAAAGGAACGTCTCTTGTTTTTGAAGCAGCGCCAACTAGGGTCAAGAGCACGATTTAGCCACACGCTCACCAAATTCGATTGCACAGCCCCTTATTACAGGGGGTCACAGTCACACATTTCACATGTAGTACACAGAAGAACAAACATGCACGACACGGGACTCCCAGAACATGAGGAAGTCAAGCTACCTCTGTGCCAGAGAGCCGGCATATAAAAGAAATAAACTATTAATGATAAAATTAACACAAATAGTTTTGAAAATACGAGAATTCGTCTCTTGTTTTATAAAGTATGAAGTGCCAACTAGGGCCAAGAGTACGACTTGGCTACACACTCAACAAAGTTGCTTGCACACCCCCTTATTACTGGGGGCACATTCATAAGTAGAAAACCCGTACCTGAAACAGGACTTGAACACGGGACTCCCAGAAAATGAGGAAGACGCGCTACCTCTGTGCCAGAAAGCCGGCATATTAACATATACAATATGGGTATAAGGAAGTAAATTTTCAGATTCAAATATTCATTGTTCAAATCCTGCTGATAGCAATTGCTCTTTTTGTATCCAAATACTTACAAGCTGAAAGTCGGTAGCCAGAAATTTGGGAAATTTCAATTTTCGTATTTGGATAATTCTGTATGCTTTATTTAACGCAATTCAGAAACTGTAATAATGAAGGCATATGCAATAATATCACTCAGAATGTAAAAATTATCCATTGTTTTACATAGTTTTGGTTTATTAAATACTGGTTTCAAATCAAGTTAAAATATTGATACTATGACTCCTTAAAAAGTGCAGATTTAGAACTATTACTAAGAGCGAGAAGATACTTGATATTCCTCACCTTCATTTGTATGTTAGAAATTAAAACTTGATGAATCTTTTTAGATAACGCAGGATTTGTAATAGCAATGATTTAATCTTTATATAAATCAGAGCAGGTTATTCTATATATCTAAAAATAATGCATTTTAATTTCTTAACAATTCTAACACTAGAATATTAATCGGCAGGAATAAAGGCAAATGAGATTGAAATGAAATCTGATATGCATATTTCAATGTATCAGGCCAGGATATCATTTCTTGAACGGCCAAGCACCACGTGCTCTGACAAGTTAAATTATATTTTTATTCATTTTAATTGCTTCATTGAATGAGTCACTTTAGTATTGCAAACGATCCAGAAAAACATTGTCTCGCGTTAATTGTTGAAAAAAATCACATTTCTTATTTGTTTCATTTCATGTAATCACGTGCTCAAAATGACATTTTTCTAGGTCTTATTGTTTGTAGTCATTAACTTATTTTTAAATCAGAGCTTTTGTAAATGCGATGGCATCACGTTATTGAAAGCTGATTTTTCGAGATGCTCGTGCAGATAACAATTCTTTTATTTTTCTCCTACGGATTTTTGTTGACGCCACAAACCTCATCCCTAAAACAACATCATATTCTGACACGATAAAAATCTGGTTCCCCAAAATTGCTCCATTTATTTAATCTGTTCTGAAATTCAAATATTTCTTAAAATATCTAATTGAATTATAAAACATTTGCTTTATCTTAGTACTTTACAAATATTTACGAAGCAATCCATAAAAATGACTAAGATTAACGCAAACTGGCACATACCAAATTGATTATTTTCATTATAGACGTATATAGGGGATAATATCAATCATTAATATATCCGTATCTACAACTCTTCATTCGAATGAGTTAGTTTTCGCCGACAGATTTTGGTTGACTGCAAAAACCTCATCCACAAAACAACATCATGCTCCGAAATGATAATAATGGGTTCATTCAGTTATGTTTGATACTTGATTTCCTAATTTGAGAAAGAATTAGTTTTAAAATTTGGTGACCATGTTGGGTTTTACAAGAACTAAGAAGTCTTATGAATTATTTTTCGCCGACGGATTTTGGTTGACTCCAAAAACCTAATCCCAAAAACAACATCATGCTCCGACATGATAATAATGGGTTTATTCAGTTATGCTTGATACTTAATTTCATAATTTTCAAAGAATAAGTTTTAAAATTTGGTGACCATGTTGGGTATTACAAGAACTACTAATTCTTATTCTTCTATTATCTAATAATCAGGAAAGCACCTTCTGTTTTAGTGTTTAAATTCCTGAATTAAAATGGATATCTTGAGATTTTGTCATCTGGTATTATAAAAATTTAAATTAATTCTTCATTTTTATGGTAGAAAATTATTACTATTTTTTTCTTAGTCATTCAAAATTTTGTTTATTCGTATTTATATAGGATTTTATTTTGCTCCTGCAAGTGTATATATTTATTTCTGTTATCTGTTTGCATCCTTTAAAAGAAAATTTTCTCAGTTCACAATTTCTGTGATTATTTCTTCTTATTCTTACGAAACTATGACGGCTACGAAACTATGACATATTCAACATTATCTACAATGCTTCGAATGATTGTTTATTCTGTACTATTTACTTAAACTCGTTCTGAAGGTTACATGATGTATTCACGAACTAATGAGCCGAAATTCACTTTATACACGGTCCCCGAATTCGACATTCCTGCATTTAACGACCAATGAAAAATAAAAGAAGCAAAAAGCAAAATAAATCATCGAAAAATAACAGCGAAAGAAATGTGTGGCGTGTAAGAGAGATTTATCCAGCCCCACAACCACTAAAAAAATAAATATGGAACAAATAAATTGGCGCTGAACATTTCGCGAACTCTATCCGCTGTACACACATACCTATTTTAACAAAATCGAAATCTCGACTAAAATACCAGTTTCCACTGGTTGTTGTATGCTCACATGGATCACGTGATCCAGGTGATGTCGGCATTAATCAGCTGCGGATTTCGCGTTCGGACCACCCCTCGTGTGAGAACGTCAGACGATAATCACAACCTTCGAGCCAGGTCGTGGACCAACCGTGATCGCACTTGAACCAGATGGTTCCGGTTCGTGGGCGTTGCCAAGAGCAGAGTTATTTTTTTTATTCCAATCCGTTGATCTTGTGGGACCTCCTTCGAAGAACTTTTTTTTTAGTCATTCTAAATTTTGTTTATACATATTTATTTAAGATTTTATTTTGCTCCTGTAAGTGTACAAGTGTATTTTGCTCCTGTAAGTGTCTTGTTATCTGTTTACATGCTTTAAAAGATCGTTTTCTCAGTTCACAATTTCTGTGATTAATTCTTCTTATTATTCTCTTTATTACATTTACAACAGTAAATGTAATAAAGACGAAAACGAGTCGTAAATAAACAAAAGAGTTTTTATGAATGAAACTTTAAAAAAAAATGTTGTTGTTGGCTAGAGGTGAAAAGTATATGCGCCATTTATAATTGAATGTCAATTTAAGGAGTATTTTTTAAAAAATATTTCAATGCTAATTTTATATATTTACACTATTTACACTTGATTAACTTCTAAAGAATTTCAAAACTTTCACCATGTTAAGCTGCGAGATTTATTAAAAATAGAAGCCTCGACGTCTCGTCATATGCATAGAGTTGAAATATTCCTATCTTATTTCTACTCTATAGTCATGTATAAGAACATAGAATTACGGATTAAGGGACGATTGGAAAATTAAATATAATAAAAATGAAAACGGATAGTAAATAAATGAATGGGACTAAAAAAAAAATGTTGTTGTTGG
>JAOUZG010033669.1:302209-318244 GCA_026289955.1 Argiope argentata
TAAAAATATTTCAATATAATTTTATATATTTACGCTATTTACACTTGATTTACTTCTGAAGAATTTCAAAACTTGCACCATGTAAGCTACGAGATTTATTAAAAATAGAAACCTCAACAGCTCGTCATATGCATAGAGTTGAAATACTTCTATTTTATTTCTATTCTATAGTCATGTATAAGAACACAGAATTACAGATTAATAGAAGACTGGAAAATGAAACTTGGTTAAAGGTCTCATTTTCTATAGTAAAACTATGTTTATTATATAAAATATTATAGAAACAATATAGAAAAAATCATCTACAGATACGGGCTCGGGGTTTTAAGTTTAAATAATCTAGGTTTTGTTTGGGTGTGTTTCTATAAGAGAGACCATTCGGCCTAGAACTAATAAATTCAGCACAAACACACTAAAAAAGGTAAAAATATTCACCTTGAAGCTACTTTTTAAATTTTTCATTAAAATTTTAATTATTAAAAATGTATTTAATATTTTTCCTCAAATATTTTCGAAAATATTATAGCTGAAATGTAAAAATAATAATGTTTTAAAATTTAAAATAAATTGTTTTTTAATGATAATAGTTTTATTGTTGTACAATCATTTTTTCAGATTTTTGATATTTCTGTTTAAATATGCTTTTTTTAACATCATTCATTGCTTCATTTCAAACCATTTTATTATTTCATCAAATATTTCATCATGGAATTTTCTTCGATTGTTGAAAGTTAAGGTGTAAAGTTTCCGCGAATTATCTAACCAGTTAATTAGCATTATTATCTGCTAATTCTGTTAATTTTTTGAGCAGGTAATTATCGAAATTAGTAGATAAATATTTCTGCTTTCGACTAATTATCTCAGCAGATAATTAGCGGAATGCAGTGGGAATCAGAAGGTGAAATTGCATTACTGGAAAAGAACATTGTGCAATAGGCCACAGAATCATAGATATTTAAGTTTTTGACATTATGTGATATGACAGCACTCAACTCTATTTGCCAAACTGTTAGTTGATAGAATTGTGAGCATCAAATTATGTACAGGAAATTAAATATAAATTAATTACAAAAACTTTTCGCCTCGAAATAAGTGTTCTCCATTGACAAATAGTAATACCTAAATTAAATATTACTAGACAAAATTCAAAATCTAAACAGCAGCTTATAGTTTATAATATCACAATCGCCATCTCTAAGCAAATATTTTTTTCTTCCTTTTATTCAATCCACTGACCTTTGCTAAAAATGACGCATTATAAGAATAACTGGAATTGCACAATGTCAGATTACTGAGAATCTATCATATCTTTAAAAATAAAGGATTTTTTTATTAAAATTATTTCTGTCAAAAGTTATTTATATCTATTTTTGTAGCTTAATTTGTTTAATTAATTTACTATTTTGAAAAATTAATTTATAATATTTAAAATTTTAAGATTACATAGAATTAATAGTTTCACTTGAATCCAGATAACATAGTAATACATAAGACTTTTTTTTTTCTATTACTTTAACGACACTGAAAACAAATAAGCAAAATTCTTTCCCTTCATACGAGATGGAAAAAAAATTGGATTGGAAAAAAAATTAGGCACTCTAAAATCATCGGCACTATCGATTTCTTTTAGTCGTTAATTAAATCATAAAGTAGTGAAAACACACACACTTATTTATAAGAATTCAACTTTTCAGTTTGGTTTCAAAATTTAGAGCATTTTGTTATTTACTTTCTTGATTCTTATTAAACCAGTTAAAGCCTGTAAGTATCAAATTTCTTTTAAATTCTAAATTAAAATACCTTATCACCTTTTCAGAGTCTCCTAAGAAACTTGAGAATCAAATACTTTTTGTTTCTATTAAATTCATGGTCTATGGGGCGTAATTGAATTGTCTAAACTGCTAAAAACGTAAACACGCACATGCATGCACGCACACACAGCCATGCATGCACATACACATACACGCACGCACACACGTAGACAACAGAACACACACAGAAAGGCAATTGAACATAAACACACAGAGAGGCAACCGAACACACATACACACACAGAGAGAAAGAGAGACAGCCGAATAGACACACACATGAGCAAAAAAATTTAGTTGAAAAATTAACTCCTATTTTAAATCATTTATATATGAAAAATTGATGTAGTTTCACCTAAAATACCATTAACCACTTAACTGTTTTACCCGTATGCCGTACGTGCATCGATTTGTCGAATTTTGATAGTTGTAAACAAAAAATAAACAATTCATAACAATTATAATTCAATAGTAAATTTCGAATTCGTAGATAAGTCATGCATTCGATGGATTTTCATTTGAATCAAAATAAGAAAATATTCCCAAAATATAAGGTGTCATCTTAGATATTAAAGAAAATAAAACTGTTAAGGGGTTAAATATGGAATCCATGTAGAGATAATCGAGGACAACGAATAGTTACAGAGGAAAAGGACGAAGATAGATCAGCGTTTGTAAAAGAGTTTTTCCTTCTACAATCCTGTCTCTGTAGTAAAAAAAATTCGTATTATCTCCATTAAAAATAATTTTCTTTTCTTAATTTCCATCAATACAACTGAATCTTTTCGAATCAACAAATCTCAAATTAAGAGAGAGAGAGAGAGCGAATAATGCTGTTTGCCATTGAAAACTTTATTCATTGAAATAAACTCTCAAAGAAAAAATAACTTATGTTTAGGAGGTATCCTTTTCAAATACACAGTAATTAGCAAGCTTTAGAATTAATATATAGTATGCATTAAATTCCCTACACTAAAATTACAAGTACTAAGTTTAGTTCAAATTCATAACTTCGTTTTTGATACAATTCATAAATTATTGGGTTTTATATATTCCAAATATTCTAAAACTTCATTAGATATTTTATATCTAACGATTTTTTTAATATTAAAATTTATTAAATTAGCGTAATATTTCAGTTAACAAAAGAAGATAAGTATTTAAAAGAAATAATCAAAAATATCTGGCTTGGTAATATTTTAGTCTAGATTAGTCTAGGCCATTATTTTTTTTAAATTAGTCTTATAGAAATGATAATACGCAAATTCTTACTATCGAAGCAATATGTAATGTATAGAACAATAACTAAAAAGTATTGTTTCAAGTATTTCGATTTTTTTAATTAGAAGAAATGACGGGGGGGGAAGTAAAGCATGTACAGGTGAAAAAAAAATTATTTTTATCTTAAAGTTGCGCAAAAATAAGGTTATTGTGCAACAATATAATCCGAAGTTTTTAAGGAAAATGTTTATATTTGGATTAATTTTCAGTGAATAAAAAATTTAATTTTATAGGAAATTTTCTCAGTATTTCGCATTTAAAAAGTAAAAACTTGGCTAATTTGATTTTTCTATATCCAATGATATTATCTCTTGAGTGGTTGTTGTTATTAATGTCACTTGCCATGGATAAGCTCGCTGACGGCTGTCAGTGATTTTAAGCCTAATCAGCGTCTCTTGTCTTGTAGTAGCGCCAACTATGGCAAAGAGTACGTCTTAGCTACACACTCACCATATTTGCTTGCACAGCCCCTTTTTACAGGGGGGCACAATGACATGCCTTACAGATAAAACGCAGAAAAACAACCATGACCGAACCGGGACGTCCAGCTTTCGGGGAAGACGCAATTCCCATATTCCAGGTTACCTACTCTTGAGTGGTTTCAATAGTTTTTGCTTTAAGCATATTGTAACATGCTTAAGCAATTGTTGGGAGTATCAAGCCTTTAAACCTTATCATGTGATTTTTTTTTACTACATAGATTTATATTGACTTCACTATGTTGCTGCGAAAAAGTATTTAACATAAATTGAGATTTTATCTCTACTTTATATTATTATTATTATTGTTCTCTAATTTTCAAGTCATCATTTTCAATTTTACTCTTGCTAAAAGGTAATAAAGAAGATCTACTGGAGTTTTCTCACCAAAACTTTCTTACATTCTGTCTAATAAAATTCTTACCCTTGTCCCGAAGCTTAAAATTGTGGACTTTGGGTAACGCCTGGAATACCTTGAGAAGAATTGGTGAACGATGGTTACAAAATATAGATATCTGGCATTAATGTATCACTTTTAAAGAATCTATCAAGAGAAATGTAGTTTTGAAGCCTTTACCTAATCAGATTGAATCAATATTTGAAACAAAACTATAGTTGTAGTTACATGACAACATACAGAATTGCTTAATTGATTTGAATTATAGATTGATGGCTATATAGATTCCAAAATAGCCCTTTGGTGGCTATATTGATTTCAAATTACCCTTTTGATGGCTATATAGATTTCAAATCTTCCTTTTAAGGGCTATATAGATTCCAAAATAGCCTTTTGATGGTTATATAGACTTCAAAATAGCCTTTTGATGGTTATATAGACTTCAAAATAGCCTTTCGATGGCTGTATAAATTACAAAATATTCCTTGGGTTTCTTTATAATTCTGAAATAACCTTTTGATGGCAATATAGATTTCAAAATAGCTTTTTGATGACTATATTGATTCAAAAATAGCTTTTTGATGACTATATTGATTCAAAAATAGCTTTTCGATGACTATATAGATTCCAAAGTAGCCTTTTGATGACTATATAGATTCCAAAATAGCCTTTTGATGGGATTTGGAACTGACAAGTAATTTTGAATTATGGTCTGATATAAATGTGTAGGCATCCGTCTATAACTACCTTTAACACCATGATAAAGATAATTGAACCTTGACAGCAGATTTAACCATACACGGACGGTATATATTAAGCATACATGGAGGGTATATATTCACTGAAAATCAAGTGTCGAACCTCTGAATCTTGGATTCCAAGACTTAACCCATAGACCATAGCGCGATAATTTAACTTGAGAAGACAAATCATTTAATAAAATGATTAATTGATTTCAGAAACGAACTGGATTAGCTAACACCGAATGAAAACTCTTTCAATGATGACTCTTTCAATGAACTCTTTCAATGATCAAATTTAATTGCAAGTGATAATGTAATGCAAAATAACATATTAAAAAAATACATGCTTACCAATTTCTTTGTCGAGTGGATAGAAATATCAAATGAAAAAAAAAACTATCTGTAATGATATCTTTGTGCCTCGTAGGCGTAGTGAATCCCAATGCAATTTGCACGTCAAATCTGTAAATAATACTTTATTTATTTTCTCGGATGAGAGCTGAATTTTTTTAAAACTCACTTCATTGAGGGATCCGTATAAAAAAACTACAACAACAACAGCAACTAAAAAAGAATGTAATTGAGAAGCAAAGGCAATTTGTAGCTCATATCAAGGCATTGAGGTTACATAACATTATCTCTATACCGATAGATCATTTTGTTACTTAATGACTTAATGAAGCTCCTAAGTTTAAGTGGGATGGGTTGAGCGGGGCCGGATCCTGGGGGTCGGAAAGAGGGTGGAATAAAAAATCAATGCTGTAGATCTGTCTGTCCGGACATAAACGGCCTACCACGAAGCATCGACATTCCAGAGCAGGCCAGCTGCTCTTTCCAGATAGTGGAGCTGCGAAAGTTAAGAAAATATCTTTATAAACGTTCACCTTTCTCGGAGAAAGATCTGATTACCAATCTAGAAAAAAAAAGGAAGACAACTTTCACACAGATTTGTTGTCGCTTAATCACTTAAGCTGATTATATATTATTAGAATGTTAATGTATTTAAAAGAAGTCATTTAAATGTATGAATATTATACTTTCAGTTTTAGCAATTAGTTTGATAACAGACTTAGTATTTATCGCAAGTGTTTAAGTGAATCGTTCTCGTCACTATTCTTTTATTATGAACCCATGGCTTTTATTGTAATTCAGTTTGGTGAAGCATTTAGACGATATATATAAATATACATATTTTTCCGACTTTTTAGATCAAATTGTAACTAATTTTCGAAGCGATGATAATAAATAATAAAACATTAGCTAGTACGGTTTGTCTGTAAATTTTCAAACCGCATGGAAAAAACACCCAGATGCTTTAAAGCTATGTTGTTGTTGTTACTAATGGTACTTGCCTATGGACAAGCCCCCTGCTGATACAGCAGCAGATTTAAGCCGAAAGGAGCGTATCTTTTTTTAAAGTAGCGCCAACTAGAGCCAAGAGTACGACTTAGCTACACACTCACCACAATTGCTTGCTCAGTCCCTTTTCACAGGGGAGCACAATCACACGTCTCACAGATAGCACACAGAAGAACAACCATGCCCGAACCGATACTCGAACCCCAGACTCCCAGAACACGAGGTAGACGCGCTACCTCTGATCCAGAAAGCCAGCCTTTAAAGCTATACAAAAATATAACTAACATTTAAAAAAAAAGAAATATAGAAAGAGAGGATCAAACTATTGGAGCTATAAATTATAAAATAATCGAAAATACATTGTTTACTCAGTATTTTGATGCTCAATAATGAGAAGCGATAAATGCAAAGTGATTAGAAACTCCCAATATACTCTAAATTTGGGGATAAAAAAATTTTGACAAAATTTACAGAGTGTTTCAAAAGTCATGAAAAGATAAACTTTAAAAAAAAAGGGCAGGTATATAGAAATAAGCAATTTTCATAATAGAACACTGATCATAAATGTAAAGACGTTCCCTGCATGATCCCGTTTATTAGAGAATTACAAGAAACACTTTGTTCGTAACAGTATACAATGATATATTTGAATACACGTGAAAAATATGCGAAATCTTTAAAATACATAACTTTTTTTATCGCATATCTGTTCTTTTCGGTAATTGTCACTCTTTTCCAAGAACTGGCATTTTTCATACTCCAAATATCTTTATAATACAATTTATGATTTTGATTATGATTATACTTTAATAAAAAATGCATTACTAGTTAATATTTTAAAACTTTTTACACTGTGACCTCAATTTCTAGATATTATCTGTTGCTTTTCAAAGCACTCTTGAGCTTATACCTTACAATATCTAGACTCGAAATTTTTTATCTTTTTTTAAAAATAAGATCATCATTGACTCATATATAGAATTTTTTTTCTTTAATAAACATTCTATAATTCACTGACAACAAACTCTTAGCAGTTGCTAGCCGCATTTGAGACTTCATGTTCAATTGTAAAAATGAACTGTTCCTGCCATCTGACTTATCCAAGTTAGCTTCATAAGTTTTGAAACATCCTGTATCGCATTTATGATATTAAAATAGAAAATTATACATCATAATAAAACTGTATTTGAAATACGATTAGAGTTCGAAATAATTAGTTTACCAGGTTCCTGGAGCATGATCTGGGCGTCCCGTTTCGAGCATAGTTGTTCTTCTATATTCTATCTGTAAGGTGTGTAAATGTGATCCCCTTGTAAAAAGGGGCTGTGCAAGCGAACGTGATGAGTATGTAGCAAAAATCGTACTCTTGGCCCTATTTGGCGCTACTATAAAACAGGAGACGCTAATTAAGCTTAAATCGCTGACTACCTAAGCAAGTTTGTCGGGGGCAAGTGCCGTAATAAACAACAACAACTAATTAGTTTCCGTGATCTGGGTGTCTTGGGTTCGAATCCCGGTCCGGACATGGTTGGTCTTCACTTCTATCTGTGAGATGTGTGAATGTGTCAACGAATGCAATGCGTGAATAGCTAAGAGGTATTCTTGGTCCTAGTTGGGGCTACTTAAAAACAAAAGACGCGCCCTCTGCTTAAAATCGCTGACTGAATCAACGAGCTTGTCCATGGTCAGTGCGATAATAAGCAACAACTAATCAGTTAGTATTATGGAGCTTTGATTCATGTTATAATATTAGCGATATTCAAATTTTCACAGCATGTATACATTTTTGAGAATACTCAAAACGATCACATCACTTTCAAACGGATTTGTGAACAAAATATAAAGAGACCACAAGTTATTAATTTTTTCAATTTTGAGTGACATCTAAATCATTTTGTATGATAAAACATTAGACATCAGCAGTAAAGGAATTATACATTTTCCAAAAAGTAACAAGCATTTTTTTTACCTTTTTGGAAATACGAATGATTTGCAATCAGTTATTAAAAGTCAATGAATTTGGTATTTTTTGTATTAATAATCAGATATACTTAAAACACTAATTATATTCAGAATGTTCTATAAGTTTTTTTTGTGACATAAATTAATTTCATTTCAAGATGAAAAGTTTGATAATATAACAATCCTAATACTTAAGTTTCCGTCTACATATGGCACAGTTACAGTCGTTAGCCCTTATGACTGTTCATTAAGATTCTTAGATTCCTTTGATGATTGTTCGATAAGTTCTTACAATCATGGTTTTTTTTACAATCATTGATTGTTTACAATCATGTTTGTAAGATGTTGTTGCTACTTAATGTCACTTTACAAATCCACTGACAGACCTGTCAACGATTTAAGCTGAATGAGCGTCCATTGTTTTTCAGTATGGCCAAAAGTACGACATAGTTACATACACGTCACAAACGTTTTTATGGGACCTATACTTCATTCATGCACTTTGATCATTCATCGGCAGATCTTGATTTATTTTGGGAATAGAGAATGATTACCTCTGAGCCAGTACCTCCAGTGGTATTACTTTCAACATGGATACTTTTGTGATCATGAAAGAATTAACGCGCGCAAGCCACCACACACAGAGTCTTTGGCTGGAAGGTTCGAACTCGCTGCCTAAGGGATGCCAATCCAATGCCTTACCAACCAGGATATCCCATCGCGTTGTAATATCAAACAACATAAATAAAAAAATGCTGTTGTAGTATGGAACAGCGTAAATAAAAAAATGCTGTTGTTGTATCAAACAGCATAAATAATAATAAAAAAATGCTGTTGTAGTATCAAACAGCATAAATAAAAAAATGCTGTTGTAGTATCGAACAGCATAAATAAAAAAATGCTGTTGTATTATCAAACAACATAAATAAAAAAAATACTGCAGTATCAAACAGCATAAATAAAAAATGCTGTTGTATTATCAAACAGCATACATAAAAAAATGCTGCAGTATCAAACTGCAAAAATAAAAAAAAAATGCTGTTGTGGCGTCAAACAGCATAAATAAAAAAAATGTTGTTGTAGTATTAAACAGCATAAATAAAAAAATGTTGTATTAGTATTACACAGCATAAATAAAAAAATGCTATTGTAGTATTAAACAGCATAAATAAAAAAATGTTGTTATAGTATCAAACAGCATAAATAAAAAAAAATACTGTTGTAGTATCAAACAGCATAAATAAAAAAAAATACTGTTGAAGTATCAAACAGCCTAAATAAAAAAAATGCTGTTGTAGTATCAAACAGCATAAATAATAAAAAAATGCTGTCGTAGTCTTAAACGGCATAAATAAAAAAATGCTGTTGTTGTATCAAATAGCATAAATAATTTTTTTTGTTGTAGTATCAAACAGCATAAATTAAATAAATAAAAACGCTGTTGTAGTATCTAATAGTATAAATAAAAAATGCTGTTGTAGTATCAAAAAACATAAATAAAATTTTTTGTAGTAGTATCAAACAGCATAAATAAATAAAAATGTTGTTGTAGTATCATAAATAAATAAATAAACTATTTTTTGAAAACTAAAATTTATATACTGTTTTTCCCATTCCTTTCCTGATTGAAAAATAAAATTTTTTCAAAAATTATATTATTAATTTTCAATTATCTTATTAATGGTTATGTTATTAATTTTGGATTAAACACGTTTAAATGTTTTTATAACTATAAAATATCATTATATCACAATCAAAGGCACAATTATATAATTCAGTCATATCATATTAATTAAATCTTTCTTATCATGAAATAACCGAAACACTTTAGGGAAATGTTCTGGAATAATAAAAAGAGTTATCTTTTTCTCCTTATTCAGTGAAGACAGATCTTTGACATGATAAGAAATGCCGACAACACATTCCCATTTATATATTCCTATCAGTTTTCTTCCTTGTATACAAAGTAGGTATAAATTTTATATTATTATCTTCAAAAACTTATATTTGAGGATGATGATGAATTTCAATGTTTTAGGCATTTCTTAATTACGTAAAAAAAAGCTTAGCTGAATTCGGTATTACCATTAAATAGGTAATTACTTGAATTTTTTTTTTTTTTTGCATTATAAGAATGGTTTTTGTTCTAATAGAAAGTTGATCATTTTCGACTAATTAAACAATTTTTGAGGTAGATAGGCCTGGAAGTAGTTTTAATAATAAAAAGTTCTACAATATCTTTTGTAATTTAGTGACCTTCAAAACAATATAATTATATTGTTATGAAATTCACTTGAAAGTGAAAAAAGACATTAAAATTAGATCACTAAACAAACTAAAAAATTGGTGGAATTTGAATAACCAATTTTTTTAAAGGCAATAAGAGAAAATATTTTTTTAATTCTAAAATTAATATTAATATGCAAGGTATTAACTCGGGCTCACAATTATTTTTTCCATTCTCTCATATGATCCAAAATCAGGAAGCGTATTTTTTGTTCTTTTTGAATCAACATGTAATGTCCTTTTTCTCCCCCTTTTTTTGCTTTGTCTTGTTCAAATTTAGTTAATCTAAAATCTGATAAAGAATAAATTCTGAGAAATAACAATAAATATGGAACTAGAGGTTATTAACTAGAGGATTATTTAATTTCCCAATCGAATTTTCAATTTTCGAATGGCAATATCAATCAATTTTCAATTTTCGAATGGCAATATTTATTCAATTTTCAAATGGCAATATATATATAAAACGCCTGTTCTTAACTTTGAACCGTTTTGATAAAATTAGTGTTGTATATTTAAGTCAAATAAGTTCCTTTTTTTGGAGATGCAATACAAAGTTTTGCTACTTACCTTAAAAACACTTTTCCTTAATAATTTAAAACTATATTTTGTTAATTTATTTTAGCAAAATATACTTTCACTTGTCTTTTGTTTTAATTAAACTTACACTTATTTTTTTAAAACGCAGTTTTTATCAATAAAAATAATTCGAAAATAACACCGATGAAAACAGTTTAAAAGAAAGATAAATATAAATATAGTTAAGATATCAATAAATTGTAGAAAAGTGAAAAGTACAATCATAAGGAAAAACTTTTTATAATTACTTGATTTTATCTTCTATAATCTTTGAAGTGAATTTCTGATTCATTTCGTCCATATATGAAATATTTATAACCCAGAATTTGGCAACATTATTTTACATGTTGGATTCTTAGTTGCTATGACTACGGTTTTTCTTTCTTGGGGACAGATATCGTTTTGAGTCGTTTCTTTCAGTTTTTATGAATTTATCATAATTTACCATATTGGCATAATATTTTGTTTTACGATACATCTGATCAAATTTAATTGAATTTGGTTTAATGAAGAATTTAATTGAATTTAGTTTAATGAAGAATTTTTGTCATGTCAGAACATAATGTTGTTTTGGTATTGGAGTTAGAGGCGTCGACAAAAATCTGTAGAAGAAATATATAAAAAAAAAACGTAGGTGAAACATTGAAATTTTATTATCTGCACAAGAATCTCAAAAATTCCGGTTTTAATAACGCGCTGCCATTGCATCTACAAAAGCTCTGATTTTAAAAAAATAAGTTAATGACTACAGCAAATAAAACCTAGAAAATGTCATTTTGAGCACGAGATTATATGAAATGAAATAAATGGGAAATGTGATATATATATATATTTTAAACATTAAATGTTGAGACAAAGTTTTTTGGATCGTTTGCAATACTAAAGTGACTCATTCAATGAAACAATTAAAATGAATAAAAAAATAATTTAACTCGCACAAGCCCAGGATGCTTGGCCGTTTAAGAAATGATGTTCTGACATGATGCATTGAAATATGCATAATAGATTTCATCTTAATCTTTATTTTATTTGCTTTCAGAGTTTTTACATAAGGTTTCATTACTGTATAACAGTCTAGAAATGTATAAAGAACGTAGATAAATATAAAAAAGGGTCGATAAATATAAAAATAGGGTTGATAAATATAAAAATAGGGTTGATAAATATAAAAAATGGTCGATATATAAAAAGGGTCGATTTTGCAAGCAATATTTAACATGATTTTCTATTACGCCAAACGTATTCGTATTATTGCATGGGTGTGTGCATATTGTTCGTTGTACGGGTAATACTTTTTAAAAATTCATCTGAATTACTCAATTCAAATCCAGTAGTAGACAACACATCCTAAATTTTAAGAGAATTCCCAAAGAAAAGAAAATATCAATTTTATTAATATCTAAGAACAAAATGGATCCTATATTTATGTCTAATCTAATAAAAATAAAACCGGAATAAAATGTTATATTTTTCATATAAAATCAGTGAAAATGGCTGCTTCAAAACTTAAAATTAATGTTAATTATATAGAGTAATACATGATTTTTTCTTATATATCTAAAACTATTAATTCTACATATGTTATTTGGGAAAAGAAGTAGAAACGTTTATAAACAGTTTAAATATTTTACTAGTTCGAATAAGAACCAATTTATTATATAAATAAATCACAAATATTTAAAAACACTTTGAATCAAAAATTAATTAATGTGTAATAGATAACCATAATTGACAAAAGAAAAAACAAATTTTTACCTTGAGAACAGTTTGTAAAAAATTATTTTCTGATTTTAATAAATGCGATAAGAAAATAGAAAATTTTAATTCTAAAGTAAACAATCAGGAATTTCAGTGTTATCAAATTTGGTTGCCACAATAATTTCGTAAGGCGAGTATGTTTAAAATTTATTTTTATAATAATTTGTATCGTTCATTCTCTGAGGAGAATCTAATTTTCAGTTCAGAATGGATGAGAAATAATTTTAAAATTTTCAGTTCAATAAATTTTCTATGGAATAATCGATGCCCGTATGTTTATAAAAATCCAATTTATTGTTAGTTTTTAAAATAGGTTTAATATGATCTTTCAGAAAGTGTTTGGAAATATCGTTTGCTTTTTTTCTGAGCCGAGAAATAAAAATACAAAAGATATCACGTGATCAACGAACTCCTGTCAGAAAAAAATTAATTAGCATTAACTTCTTTTAGTTACAGCAAAGACATTATTTATATCAATTATTCTGTGAATATTTTGAATGATTTATTATTGCTTTTTGTTTAATATGAATTTCTGGTAAATATTTAATTAGATTTTGTTAAACAATTAAAATTATATTAATTATGAAAAACAAATCTCCATTAAAAATCTCTAAAAATTGAAATGAGAAATATGTACTTAATTACCGTAAATATGTTTTTGACGGGAACCCCTCCCCCCCCGATTTTCTAGAAATCAGTTTACCTGTATTATTAATCAATAAGTATTAACTAGAAGATACAAATTACATTTTGTTTATACCGATATTTGCCAAATAAAGCTTGAGAAAATTATAGCTATCAAAGTACTTATTTAAAATATATTTATATGAATTATAAAGTTTTTATATTTATTATTATTATTTTATATCATTTCCGTAAATATTTGCTATATAATTTTATTTTTACAATAAATTATTTCCGTACTATATGATTTTAGTGATCCATTTATTTACCTTTACACATCCTTATTTGTCGCATTATTATTATTATTTTGCAATATTTATCTTTTTGTTGTAAACTTAAATTTATATAGGGTTTTTCAAAATTTAATAAAATTAAAGATGCAAAAAAAGTCTTTCTTTCTTCTTTTTTTTAAGACAAAGATTTGAATGAAATTAAAAATAATGTGCTTCATATAATTCACCAGATATTTCACTTAAGAATTTTTCTTACAAGTGTTTCTGTAAGATTATAAAAAAAAAATTTCAGTAATAAAAATAAATTGTATTTTTTTTATTATTACCTGTCAAAATAAAAATTTACCTTTTCTATAATTATCTACGTTGCATATAAATTTATCATAGTTTTAGAATTCTAAATACGGTTGCAGTAATAATATATATTCTTCTTCTTCCATTTATATGTCCTTTATTATAAAAATATATACATAAACTTATACACCAATTTGATAAATTTATGTAAGTATTGTGATATTTTACTATTAGTAATTGCGGACAATTAATTTATTATTCAAAAAAATATGAAATGTTTTTCATAAATTGAAATTTTACCATTCTCTACTGTCATATTAGAATTTTCTGCTTCATTTCGAACGAAAAGTTTCTAAGTTTCATTCGATAATTTCTTTTCCCCCCTTTTCTCTTTTAAGTTAACAATTCACCATAAATACTTTACTTTCTTATTGAAGAAGTCAACAAAAAAAATGAATGAATGAATTTTTTTAAAAGTTTGTTTCATCTTTCGGCTTCAAGTAATTTAGAAATTGAGTTTCAGCTGCTACATATACTTTCGAGAATGATGCTACAATAGTGTTTGTAATCTTCAAAAACTAGATTAATGACGTCAAGTTGCCACCGTATTGGGCTTAAATTATTTTTTAAATTGTTTTTAAATGTGTTTTCATGACTGGCAGTATATGGGGTTTTTTCTCACTGTTTTTCTTCCTTTCATTCATTTTTTGGGGGGGAAGGGTATTTTTCTATAAAATTCAGTAAGTCTTTGATAAAGTTGAGGGATGTTTGCCTTGAAATTCATTGATAAAAGAATTATCTTATAGATAAAAGAATAATGATGTACTTCAAGGAAAGTTTACTTAATTGCTTATTAATGGTAATTTGATCCTTTATTAATAAAAATATTATTGCACATTCAAAAGTATTGTTAAAAATTGCAATAAAAAACCCTCAGCGGTTTTTTTTAGGAAAAAGGGGTAAAATGCTATCAAGATAGGAAGATAAAAAAATTAGTCTGTAGATCAAATCGACCCAAGTGGTAAAAAGAATTTCTCAAATTTTAGGATATCAAAAAACACTGGAATTTCCCTTGACTTTTATTGTTTCTAAAAATCCCTTATGTTTTGTAAAATTGGTTCTTAGAGCATACATTTAGTTTCAGCAATCACACAAACGATTCAATTCTAAATAATATAGTAAATAATACGAAATTTAGAACGAGAGATTCGTGCTTCCTTAAAATCTTTTTATTAATCAGTAGTTGAATATAAATGACAATATTTCTGTGAGCTATAACTTTTAGTTTCTTTTCTTTCTTTACAACATTTTCTTTGAGTTATAACATTTTAAAAACCACGAAAAGAATATATATATTGTTTAGCATTCAAATCAATAAATATTGTACAGATGCTCAAACTTATAGATAATTCTTTGCACTACAGTGCATATATGTTAAACTGCTTATCGATCTCAGATTGAATTCATAGATTACTTACAAGGAAATCATAGATTTATCTTGCTCTATGAAAGTTTCGGCAGGTAGTTTAAGAAAGTAAAAATTTTGAAAAAGACTGAAACGGATAAAAGTCTGAAGATATTAGAGGTCTCACTACTCATTCAAATTGAAAAAAGAGATTAGGAAACTCTGAAATGAATGTAAAACTTAATCCACAATAGGCATGTGGTGGTGTGGATGACGAAATTAAGTATATTTCATTCTGAATTATTAGTATATCTGCATCTGTGAGTCGAGCAAATTCGATAGATTTTTCTTATTGTATATATATATATATATATATATATATATATATATATATATATATATATATATATATATATATATATATATTGTAAATACAATTTGATAACGGAGTCATTATAACGTATAAATATTTGCAATAAAGATTGGTTTCGTATAAGAAGGTCAAATTATATCAATGTTCTCAAGTTTTTAGTTAATTCACGAAATATCAGAATTCAGAAGTACTTGTTCTTTATGTTTCCTTCAATGATACAGAAGAAAATATAACTGACCAAAAAAAAGCAGGCCATGGCACAAATATATTATTTTTAAAATTTATAGCTCCTTTAAAATTGAATAATAGTAAAAAATTATCTCTCTTTTTTTTTTTTCTAAAAGCGAAAAGTACGCCTTTGGTAAAAAAGTATAAAATATGTATACTAAAGTAT
>JAOUZG010033669.1:326745-337805 GCA_026289955.1 Argiope argentata
GTCATCATGAAACAAGAATTCTCACATGTCATCATGTCATCATGAAATAAGAATTCTCACACATGAAACAAGAATTGTCATGCATCATATGCATTATCTATCATTTCCTTTTAAGGCTTCCAATAATTGGAAGCCATAAAATCTTGGCATCGCTAACAAAACGAGTGTGAATCCAAACAATCAAATCAAACTCTTTATCAAAAACTGTCACACTATTTCTTTAATCATCAACTTATAAAACTATCAATGGAATCATAAACTCGGTTTAAACTGCCAATCGGTGTCTGATGCATAATTGATCAGATAATTGACATACCAAACTATCTCTCAAAATTCATGCAATGCAAGATCAGGAATGAACAAAACATTTCTGCACAAGGGCATTTTTCGAAATTCAACAATAATGATTTATGCACGTTTTCCTCCATATTCATGCCTTCCACAAAGGCTCTTACCAATCTTTGGTAAGATAGTGGTGTAATTAGTCGAATATTACCCAAACCACTAGAAATGAGACGGGGATCCAAACCAATCATTAGAGACCCTGCATTGACTTCGAATCTGACTGCGGATTTTGAAATTGGACCACCCATGGAACTGCTGTTAGCGACTCCCATGGTATTCCCTTGTGAAAACTCGCCCCAATTATGTTTCTTAATTAGGCTTCACTCTGTTGCTGTGATGTACATACTTTGAACTTGGTTTGAGCTAATTGCGTTAAAATAGGAGGACTTGTTGTGATTTAAAATAAGACTACTGAATTTGTCTGGCAATTGCTTCGGGCAACCAAACAAACCGAGATTATTGAGTTAGCTACTTGAGATAGAAAATAACGTGATTGCTGTATTAAGATTCATTTATTCATTCATGTTTCACTTTTAAAATATTATAATTTGCAAAAGTGTAGATAGTCAAGAAAGATAATATAAATTAAACTTTTTCCATACTCTTTAAAGTAAACTGCATTTCCTGCCTGTCATTTTTGCTTTAATGTTTATTTCAATTTTAAAGATTTTTATAAAATTTTTTTACTAAATTTAAGCTATGGAGACCCAAATATTTAAAGAATATTTAATAACTGAAAAAAAAATGGTACTCAGAAAATGTTTTAAGTGTTTAAAAAAATACTTGTTTAGTATTTGAAAAAATAATAATATATTGAAAATGACATATCAATTGTCTAATGAGTTATTATCATTCATTAAACAGTTATTTTTAAATGTCTAATAAATTATTATCATTCATTAGATAGTTGTTTTCAACTGTTTAATGAATTATCATGATTCATTAAATAGTTATATTTAAATGTCTAATGAGTTATTATCATTCATTAGATAGTTATTTTTAAAAGTCTAATAAGTTATCATCATTTATTGGATAGTTATTTTCAACTGTATAATAAATTATTATCATTCATTAGATAGTTATTTTTAACTGTCTAATAAATTATTATCATTCATTAGATAGTTATTTTTAACTGTCTAATAAATTATTATCATTAATTAGGTAGTTATTTTCAACTATCTAATGAATTACTATCATTCTTTAAATAGTTATTTTTAAATGTCTAATGCATTATTATCGTTTATTAAATAGTTATTTTCAAATGTCTAATGAATTATTATCATTCATTAGGTAATTATTTTCACCTATCTTATGATATATTATCATTCATTAGATAGTTATTTTCAACTGTCTAATGAATTACTATCATTCTTTAAATAGTTATTTTTAAATGTCTAAGAAATATTTATCATTTATTAGATAATTATTTTCAAATGTCTAATGAATTATTATCATTTATTTGGTAGTTATTTTCAACTGTGAAATGAATTAATATTATTCTTTAAATAGTTATTTTTAAATGTCTAAGGAATTGTTATCATTTATTAAATAGTTATTTTCAACTGTCTAATGAATTATTATCATTAATTAGATAGTTATTTTTCGTTGTGTAATGAATTACTATTATTCATTAAATAGTTATTTTTGAATGTCCAATGAATTATTATCATTCATTAGACAGTTATTTTCAACTGTCTAATAAATTATTATCAATAATTAGGTAGTTATTTTCAACTGTCTAATAAATTATTATCATTAATTAAATAGTTATCTTCCGTTGTGTAATGAATTATTATCATTCTCATAAGCATACCTTGCTTACAATTAAAATCATGTAACTCTCCCATTGGCTTATTTTATACAAAATTAAAACCCCTTACTTATTTAAAGTTGAAATTCCTGCTTTTTCCTTTAATTTATCGTTTGAAACAAATATTTGCTGATAAAGGACAACAAATGCAATCAAGATTTAATTAAAGAAAATCATCCCTCAAAATTTAACAAATGGCTTCAATTTCTCAAATGTACATGTGAGATAATAAATGTATGTTATGGAATTGTTAGGCTCTATTTCTCCTGTGAACATTTTTTTCCAGAAATTAGTAACATGATGTTCTGCTGGAATGGTAACAAATTTAAAAAAGTGGTAGTAGATATTAAAAATTACCTTAGAACATGGCATCTCACAATCTGTACTTAAAGATCAGATGTCTCGAAAATATACAAGCATGTTGTTCTAGTCAATCGCCAACACTATCCCTTTTACATTATTTTGGAGAAAACTGAAATCATTCATCTATGAGACTTCTGTGGTGCCACTATGGTTCTTATGTTACAGTCCTAGTATTTATAGCACGCAACTGTAGAATGATCGATATCTTTCAATTAATACGACCATAGTTTGTATGCCCTATTGCTGGGTAATGAATCAGTATCATTATATCATATATTAAAAACGATTATATCCATTTATCTGCTTTTTGACCATTGACATTGAAATGATTATGCAATCAGAAAATAGTTTGCTCGTATTATTAAACTTTTGTCTTCACAAGACGTCAACCCTTTCGAAAGCATTCTCCTTATTTCCATCAATGAAATGTTATTCTGCTGGATTGAGGTTGAGGAGAAAGACAATTTGATATTAGAAATCGAATCGCTATCCAAATTTAATTAAAACTAATTTAGCGGGTCGTTGACATAATTGTGATTATAGACGGCGCTTTCTATTATATTGTTGTTGTTACTAACGGCTCTTGCCATGGACAATCCCACTGATGCATCAGCGGAGTTAAGCTGAGATAAGCTTTTTTTTTTTGTTTAAAGTAGCACCAACCAACGCCAAGAGTACGACTTTAGCTACACACACATCGCATTCTATTGCACAATCCCTTTTTACATGGGGGCACATTTACACATATTACAGATAGAACATAGATGAACAACCATGCCCTAATCGGGACTCGAACTCGGGATGTCCAGATTACAAGACACTACCTCTGTGACAGGACGCCAGCGCTTTCTATTATATTGTCGTTATTTAAGAAACTTGTAACTGCGTGCTGATCATTCCAGTGAATGATGAATGGGATTGAAATTCTCACTCTCAGTTATGATCATACTATGAAATTGTAAGGTCCACCAACTTTTGCAACCCTGCTAAAATCACTTAGCAATTCTTTTTATGGAGATACGCAGGAGGGAAAAGGGTTAAGTGTAGAGAGAAATCAACCAGATATCCGATGACAGATGGAATGCAGAGCGAAGGAGGAATGCAGAGAGTCGAATCCGAGGGTGAGAACAAGTCACTTCGGGACTGACGAACGAGAGAGGATGTGAGTGAGAGCTGGAGTCGGAATCGGGAACGGTCTAAATGGGAGAGAAGTCGGTCTGGGACGAATACCCACAAAATCGAAGGATGATGATAGTGTTGTGTTCTTTTCATATTTTTGTTTAATGTGTGTTCTGTGTCCCGTATCAATATGTTTATAAAGTTTTGGGACTAAAAAGGATGTGATCATTGTCTCTACCGCTCACATAAAAGAAACCCCACTATTTTGTGTCAAGATATTTTTTAATTAATTTTGCTGATAAATATTGGAAAAATCTGGATTAAAGAAAGCAACACAAAAGTTTTTGCAAACATATTAGAACGCTATAAGATTCTGATTATGATCATGTTTCTTATTTAATACGTTTTGTGTTGATAAAACATATATACAGAGTAGTAAAAAAACTAACAAACTGCCCTTATATATGAGATCCTAATGGCATTTCCTCTTAACCAATCGAACCAAAATTTCAGACATGGTTGTTTGTATGCATTGGAGATTGTTATGATTCTAAACAACGCAGAGCTGACGATTACGGTTACAGTGAGAGAATTTTGAAATTTTCAAGTGGCAACACCTATTTTTTCTTTGCGTAGATTAATCAGAGTATCGAAAAGGCTCTTCGTCACGAGCTAATCATTCTAACGCCATTTGTGGTTTTTCGTTGATACGCTGATCAATTTGGGGAAGGAAAAATGGGTGTTGCCATTCGAAAATTTCAAAATTATCTCACTGTAACCGTAATCGAGAGCTCTGCGTTGTTTAGAATCATCACAATCTCCAGCGCATACCTTCAAACAACCATATCTGAAGCTTTGATTTGATTGGTTGAGCGGATAGGTCGCTTGGGTTTCATATACAGGGGAAGTTTTTTTTACCATCCTGTATATATATATATATATATATATATATATATATATATATATATTTATATATGTCTTGAAGAATAACGACGTATTAGAAATCAATTCGGATATTTCGAAATTTTCGTAGAAAAAGCGAATAAAAAATACTAGCAGCAAAATAACGTGAATTATCATTATGATTTAGTTCCTGCTTATAGATCATGTTTTCAACTTCAGGAAAATAAGTTTTAATTCTTGAATGTGTAGTGTATAATTATCATCTAATTAATAAATGCCATATATCTAATTAGTATTCAGACTACAAGAGTTAATTAAAATATTTTTATTAAAGGTGAATTAATTTTTAAAAACAATTTTGAAATTGGTATAAAAAAACCTTTTAAGAAAATTCTACTGATTATTTCTTCGTAAAACATAAATGAAAAAATGTTGACATTGATTGATTGTTATTAAAGGCAATTTTATGATAATAAGTTGATTATTTTTATTCGTAGGGCAACAGTTTTATTTCCTGTTTATTAGAAAGAATGGTATATATATATGTTCGTAAATACTGCGAAATAATAACTTTTTCCTTTTATGAAATAAAATCGTAGGGGGCGGATAATTTATTGAAAAAAAGAAAGAAAACAGATAGAGTGGTCTCTCCAAAATATAATCAATCTAATGGGAAAAAATGATTAAAAAAAATTAAAATGAAATCTAGTACGCGTATTTAAATGTATCATGTCAGATCATCATTTCTTGAACGATCATGCCCCACGTACTCGTGCAAGTTAAATTATATTTTCCTTCATTTTAATTGTGTCGTTGAATTAGTAGATTTCGTATTACTAACGCTTAAAAAAACTTGCTCCGAAGTAATTGTTTTAAAAAATATCACATTTTGTATTGATTTCATTTTATATAATCACGTACTCAAAATGACATTTTTCTAGGTTTTATTTTCTGTAGTCATTAACTTATTTTTTAAAATCAGAGCTTCTGTAAATGCGATGTCAACGCGTTATTAAAAGCTGATATTTTGAGATTCTCGTGCAGATAATAAAATTTCAATTTTTATCCTACAGGTTTTTGTTGATTCTCATTCCCAAAATAACATCATGTCCTGGCATGATGATGATTTATTTTCTTGTATTACATTTTAATTTTCATATTTCAGGGTTTATTTATAGATAATTGTATCTAGATGCAATGAAGTCATGTATATAAATTCATCATCGTGTTTAAATTTCGGATCATTGAAATATTTCACTGGTAGAAAATGAGATTCAAAATGACATCTTTCTGGGTTTTATTTGCTGAATCAATTAACTTATTTTTTTAATCAGGGCTTTTATAAAAGCAATGGCAACGCGTTATTAAAAACTGATTTTTTTGTGATGTTCGTGCAGATAGTAAAATTTCAATTTTTTGCCTACGGAATTTTGTTGACGCCAAAAACCACATCCCAAAAACATCATCATGTTCTGACATGATAAAAAAAAATCCCTGTATTTTATTTTTACAGAATATAAAATTAAGCAAATCCATTAATTCAGATTTTTATTTTTTTCTTCAATTTTCCAAATCATGGATTCTTTTAAACTAATCTACAGATATAAATCATCTTTTTTTCTGAGGAGATCATTAAACTATTTTAGTCAAATGTACTTATCAAAAGACCCGTTTAAATTACATATTATGACCTTTAAAATGACCTTTACATATTATTACCTTTATTGTGGGAGGAAAAAAACAGACCTTGTTCCACAAAAGGCTTTTTTTACTGTGCTTCTTAAACAAATTTTAGGAAGAAAAAAAAATCTACAGAAGTGTTCTAAATTCGGATACTTCATTAGGCCTAAAGTTCTTAATTTCTTGTTCCCATCGAGCCATGTTCGAACCCTTAAAACACATTTAACGATGTCGAACCCGACCCTAACAGAATTAGGCGCGGTCTGACGCACTAAATTAAGACTATGTAAAACCTCGGTACCGATGAATCAGACATTTTTGGCCGGTGCATGCAGACATTTTTTCCATTATAACTCTGGTTGTACCCCTCGACATAACATGGTCCTCATTTCCATAATGATAGGGAATTTCGTTCGAAAAAGAGCGAAAGGAGTGTCAAATTCTGGTAGAGTGAGGTCCTTTTGACAAGAAAACGTGCATGGTATGGCGTGTGCTTAATTACTGTTGCAGACATACATATTGGTAAGGTGAGTAACGTACTAGTAAGAAATATAGAATTTCTTTCTTTCTTTCTTTTTTAATTCAAAGATTCAGCAGACTTTTTTTTCGCAGGTGACCTCTTTTATCTCGAAAAAAATTTCATCGACCGTTTTTTTTTTTTTTTGTCTGAGAAATATTCTTAGATTTTTTAATCAGAGAAGAAATAAGAGAACGGCGGGTTAAACAAAGAACTAAAATCTAAAACGGCCAAAGTCCTAAACAGAAAATAGAGAGCTCTGTCTGCAATAAACAGAAATTAAAATAAAATTCACAATAGAAAAATTAGCCCCTTTCTGCAACTATCTTCTCTATCCATATTAATATTATTCCTATTAACCTCTTCGTCGGCGGGAACGCGTCTAACGCAATCAAGTGAAACTTCTGCTTGTCAGCCAATACACGTTTTAAGCACACATTTTAAAACTTTTAATATTTAAAATTCTTTATATTGTTTCAGTTTATATTTTTACTTGTTCTAATGCGGAATCATAAAATTAGAGAAATAAAGAGGGAATCTTTTATATTCAGCGTAGATGTAAGGAAATAATTTACTTGAAGGATCCTTCTTCTTTAATTTAATAATAAAATTTAAAAATTTCTCGAAGATTCAATTTCCAAATTGATGTTTTTTAAATATTGCTAAATAATTGTTTTGAAATAATTTTTATATTATTTAACATGAATTAATATCTCATTCCTTAAAATTTTCTTCTAGTTGTACACCTTGCAGATCAATTGCTTTTATTCGTCAGTTTTATTACTCTTTTATTTCGTCTTCAAAATTCTGAGGATTAAAGAAAATGCAAAAATCATGATTTAATATTATCCAATTTTCCAATTTATTCAAAATTTCTGTTGATCAGTTTTTCAAAAAAAAATATTTCTGATTATTTCCACAAACGGTTTCAATATGCATACCATTTTCCATTATATGTAATATCAATATTTTGAATTATATGTAATATCAATATTTTCAATTTTATGTAATATCAATATTTTCAATTTTATGTAATATCATTATTTTCAATTTTATGTAACATCATTATTTTCAATTTTATGTAATATCAATATTTTTAATTATATGTAGTATCAATATTTTCAATTTTATGTAATATCATTATTTTCAAATATATGTAATATCAATATTTTCCATTATTTGTAAAGTCAGTAATTTAAATATATATGTAATATCACTATTTATTAATTTTTTTTATCCATTTTGTTTTATAGTATAAAAAAATAAAATTAAATAGGAAGTTTTCATGTATTTTTCGAAATTAATTTTTGGATAAGTTTTTCAAGATTCTTCTATAATTTTCTTTTTTCAGAACTCAATTTGTTTTATTTATCACTGATATAAAATCTGTTTAAAAGCAGCAGAAATGCATCTACCAAAATTGCGTCTACTAAATTAGAATTATTTGTAAAATTATGTTGATAGTTATTCTTGTGAAAGATGTAAACTAGTGTATTTATTTATTTTAGTATTCTTCGACATATATCTACGTCTTGAAGCAGAGTTTTTTAAATCACTTTCTATTTCACTGAAACATCATCAGTTTAAATTGCATTATTTGCTTTAATATACTTTGATTAAAATATCTTTAAATATTTTTTTGCCATTACTTTTATATTTATCCAGACAATAAAAGCAATGTTTTTAAAGATGCTTTCTAATTGGCTGTAAATATTATCAGATGGCATTATATAATGTTCTATTTTTTTAATTAATAAATCGTTTTTAAGAAAATTTATCAAGCCCGTTTGATAATATATTATTAAAATTATTTGTAATATTTTTGCATTCGAATATATTTAGGTTATTGATACTACTATATACCTATAATTTTTATGATCTAATATTAAAAGTTATAAATTAGGAAGTTAAATATGAACTATAGAACTATTTTAAAAAATATGAAGATAAGTATTTCTGTAAAATATACAAACTGTTGTATTTATATTAGCATTCTGTATCATTTATCTATATTTGGAACCAGAATCTATTTCATAGAAACATCATTAGATTAAATTGCATTATTTGAATTAATAAAAGGTTTTCTAATTTTCCAGAATCTTTAACAGATGCCTTTATTTGATTGGCAGTTTTTTTAATCAATTAATTATTTTTGAGAAAAATGATAAAGCCATTGAGATGAAATATTCTTTAAATTATTTGTAGTATGATTATTCTCTGACTATTTGATTATGAATGTATTTGTAAAACATTTAAAGAGGTTATTAGTGCTACAATTTCAAATATTATTGTGTAATTTTATTGCTAATTTTTAAAGTATGCTACTTAAATGTAAAATTACTGGCATATTTTAATTACTTCCAGCCAAGAACTATGGTATATATATATATATATATATATATATATATATATATAAATGGCACCAGTCTGACATAATAAAAATCTTGAAAATAAAATAGTTTGGGGATGAGAAATTTCCCATAAAATAATCATTTTTGTATTTTAATATACTTAGGTTATCGACACTACTAGATACCTATAATTTTGATGATCTAATATCAAAATTCCTAAATTAGCAGTTACATATGAGCCATAGAATTATTTTTTAAAATGCGAAAGAAAATCATTTCTGTAAATTATGCAAATTTATGTATTTATATATTTTTATGGCTCATATTTATATTAACTTTCTGTAACATTTATCTATATCTTGAAAGAGATGTTACTAAAATCCCTTCCTATTTCATAGAAACATCGTCAGTTTAAATTGCATTATTTTAATTAATAAAAGGTTTCTAATTTTCCAGAATCTTTAACAGATGCCTTTATTTGATTGGCAGTTTTTTTAATCAATTAATTATTTTTGAGAAAAATTACCGAGCCATTGTAACAAAATATTATTGAAATTATTTGTAGTATGATTATTCTCTGACTGTTTAATTGCTTGTTCCGAAGTACTCATATTCGTACAACATTTAAAGAGATTACTGGTGTTATTTTTCACATATTATTGTGTAATTTTATTGCTAATTTTTAAAGTATTTCACTTAAATGTACATTTAAAATTACTTCTGGTATATTTTGGTAACCGAATAATCAAGGATCATGGTCATAGTCATATACCATAATCCTTGGCCACCACTCAAGGACCATGGTATTTATAAATGACACCTTATTAGTCTGACATGATAAAAACTTAAAAATAAAATAGTTTGGGAATGTAGAAATTTTCCATGAAATAATCATTTTAGTACTCGATTATACTAAGGTTATCGATACCACAACTAGATAACTGTAATTTTAAAGACTTAATATCAAAAGTTATAAATTAGCAGTAGTTAAATACAAGACATTATTTTTTTTACTGTATGAAAATACATCAATATCTAAATGTATTATTTTTCCCCATAAAAAAAATCACGACTAACTCCGCCTCCTTAATTCTGATCTAATGAGACATTAGATCAGATTCTATAAATAACATAGAATCTGATCTAATGTCTCATGCATTCAAACTGCTGACATACATTTTTGCCATTTATTTAATTCCTACCTTGGGAGAGGACTAATTAGTAGTTCTAATTCAGTTACATGGCTAGAAGCTTTATTTGGCACTCCAACGTGATTTTTTGGCCCCCACCCAGTCAAATTCTCTATGATCTATCACGTGATACTCTGAAGGAAGGGTGTGTCTCGAATAACAAGCCATCGTTGTATTTAGTATAGAATTATCAATGTCACCAATGAAATTTCTGTAATGTCCAAGCGAATAGGAGTGAAGTGGGACCTTGCAAATGATTAGAAGCCTTCGAGGTATTCGAAGGGGCTCTCTACTCATTTCAAAATTCTACCATTCTTTTATTCTTTTAGAATACTTAAATTGAGATGCGAAATAATAACATTAGAGTTGATTGTATAATATGAAAATTTTTGTTTTGAAAGCATATGCAAGTAGTTTAAAGCTGCTTTAATGTATTAAATTTTTTAATTTATAAAAGCCGAAAATTTCCAAATAATCTCACTTGTTTTTTTCTTTTCATTCGGCTTGTTCTTTTCTTTTAATCTGGCAAGTTCTTATCTTTTCTTCTGGCTTGTTCCTTTCTTTTTCATTTTGCTTGTTCATTTTATCTGTATTTTAAATGCTATACTAAAATGTTTTAAATAAATTTAGTGATTCTTTTCATCTTGCTTGTTCCTTTCTTTTCATCTTGTTTTTTCCTTTCTTTTTCACCTTGTTTGTTCCTTTATCAATATTTTAAATGCTATACTAAAATGATTTAAATAAATTTGGTGATTCTTTTCATCTTGCTTGTTCCTTTCTTT
>JAOUZG010033669.1:345139-362287 GCA_026289955.1 Argiope argentata
ACACACACACACACACACACACACACACACACACACACACACACACAGAGAGAGAGAGAGAGAGAGAGAGAGAGAGAGAGAGAGAGAGAGAGAATTTTGAATTTAGAAACTGGTTCTAACAACAACAGAAAGCAAAATTCTTCAGAAAGTTGTAAAACATTTGAATGAATTAGTAAAATCTGTCAGAGGAGCACATGCTTCTTTAAATTATATTACTCCAGAACCTGTGCAATCAAGACTCATACATGAATTCATTTTAGTTCTTTAAGGATTAGCAAATGGTTCTAATCTTAATGTACAGATATTGAAATATTTCTATGCCCTTTCTGGACATTATTTATAAGTAATTGATTAGTATTAATGCATGCATATTCAGATTCAGATTGATTTAATAATTTCCCTAAAGCAGTAATATTTTAAAAACTTTTTTAAATATTAATATTTTAATGTATAGAAACCATTCACTCCAGAAAAATTAATGTTTTTTTTTTGAAGAATAAAGAGTTAATAAACCTAAAGTATGTTCTTCGTAAATGTATTTGGATAGTTTTTATAACTTCAATCTAAAAATTCATTTTTATTAAGAAATGCATCTTCAATCTAGATTATGAATATAGATCTGACTCTTGTAATCATAAGGCAAAGAAAGTTTCAGATATTCACAAGAAGTTTAGATGAATTGACTAAGTATTACAAAGAAAAGTTATTTTAATTTGAATAATCATATATTATTAAATCTATAATTTGTTGTATGAATCTGCACTGTATTAATTATATTTGTTGTATTAATTATATTTGTAACTAATACCTGATGGTTACAAATATATAATGGTTTTTTATTACAAATTAACCTTCAAACTCTAAGTACAACTTTCATTATCTCAAGACAATAAACACTATCCTCCATCCACTTATAAACATTCGAATGAATTATTCTTGTAGCTAAGCGAATAATTTCATCTTATTTCCATAATTCCGAGTGACTTGCATTGTATTAATTATACATGTAACTATTACCTATTACTATTATCTAGTAGTTATTTCAGTCTGGAGTAATGGCCTCTTAAAAATATTCAATAACTTTTTTACATTGATCTATAATTGAATTCTAAGGAGGATAATCAAAATTTCCAAAAATTTGAATTACTTTATTTTTACATTCAATCAAGTTTTTAAGAACATTTAATGCACGACAATTTTTTAATTCCAAAATAACTTTCAAACTTTAAGCACAACTTTCATTATCTGAAGAAAATAATTATTTAGGCTCTTGAAAAAATTCAAATGAATTATTCGTGTAGCTAAGCGAATAATTTCAGCTTATTTGGAAAATTACAAATAAAGAATTTAATACACATTTTATTATGTGAATTTCTCTCATAATGAATTATTGTCTTTTCAATAATTTATCTTTTATCAATACTAGCAAGATGAATCTAGCCTAGGGGAAGACATTTTCAAAATTTTCCCTCACGTTAAGTAAGTTTTAACGGTTGCAGAAACAAATCAAATTCAATTGAGATTATAACACAAAGAATAAAAATTCACAAAGGCAAATTTTCAAAAACGTACAATTATTTTGATAAATTAACCAAGACATTCCTGCGATTTTCATGCATATTTGAATATCCACACATAATCAAATCTCTCCAATCAAATCTACTTCTGAGGTACTTTTGCCTCTTTTGTATCCTTTTATTGTAAAGAATCTCACACAAAATCTGACAGAGATAATCTTAAAAGTCTCTAATAACTTTTTTACATTGAGTCATTTAAGAAATTTAACATGCAGAAAATCATGATTAGGTTTAATCCGGGTAATAAATTAAGAAGCTGACTGAAAAATTCGCGTGGAAATCAAACATACAAAGCATAATAATGAATTAACAAAACATCTCAGCGAAAGTTCATGCTTGTTTGAGTAATCACACATTAAAATCCACAATCGATTCAATGAGTGAATGCATTTACCTCTTTGTATCACTTCAGTGTTAACAACTTCACCAGGATGTTCGAAGGATTATCTGAGGATTATCTAAATTGTGCACTCTAAAGATTAACCCACCGCAGTGTTCTGCACGAGAACATTTTTTCATACATAATCGATCATCATTCACTGGAATATCATCAGTTCTACTTGAAAGAGCACTCACTATATCGAGGCATGTATAATGGTTGTAATATCCACATAATCCCTCTCATTGTCGTTATCTGTAAATTATTGTTTCATTGACTTTGCGGCCACCGAAAGTTAACCAGCAGGAAACTTCAAATGCATTACTTGATTGCTTTAGAATTGATTTGTTTCAAGTTATTCCTTTTTAAAATCAATTTTCTTAAGATTCAGTTTGGTTTAGTTTTTAATTTGTTGTTGCTTTTACTTATGGCAATTCCCATAATGGACACCCCCCCCCCCGCTGATACAGCAGCAGAATTAAGTCGAAAGGAGCCTCTCTTGTTTTTGTAGTAGCGCCAACTAGGGCCAAGAGTACGATTTAGCTACACACTCATCACATTCACTTGCACAGTCCCTTTTTACAGGAGGGCACAGTCACACATCTCACAGATAGCACACAGAACAACCATGCCCGAATCGGAACTCGAACCCGGGACTCCAAGAATACGAGGAAGATGCTACCTACCTTAAGCCGGAATTTTCTCGCACTTCATATAAAATGAGTAAAAAATAAGCAGAATTTTACTTCCTTAATGCTTAATAAAGTGAGTAAATCACATGAAATTAGATATTTAAGGAAACAATAAAATTATTTGAATCTCTTTGTGGCAATAAAATATATTAACCTACATATTTTGCTACGTACCTCCTAATTTTGAATCGTGCTCAGACGACGAAGAAGACACCTAAGTTATTACCCTCCCCCCTCTCCATACCATACCAGATCATCAGGAGGATGTTTGTCCTGGACAGATTTAACGTACAGTAAACCAGACCCACTTACACGATTGGTTCTTCAGTGGAATCAAGTCTTGAATCTGAATTTGAATCCTTCAGTCCCTTACCACCAGGCCACCTAGGTCCTAAGATCTAGTTTCGAGAATGTACCAAGAGTTTAACCAGATAAGTGCGCTGGACATGTATACAGGTCGGACCAAACCTCTAATGTGGTGAGGTTGACGTGTATACTCGTAGTGTAAAATAAAAAAATTGCCATTCACTATAAAAACTCGAAATCTCAATAAAATGTAATACGAATATTATTTCGTGATATGTTCCTTTTATATTACCAATACGACCGCTATGTATTTCATAGGGGGGGGGTCGTGTATCAAAACTAATTACATACGTAACCCGCGATTTGGACGGCCAGTGTTGATTTGCGGAGAAACCGCGTCAGCAGCTAACAGGGCCAATTATGACTCGTTGCTCTGCGACGTAAAGTCTTATACATTTTTTACACAAAACAGGGCATTCGAAAAACAGTACGAACGAAACAATTTGAACAAAAGCTCCCCCTTTCTTGCTTCCGAAGCCTCTCAAGTAAAGGGTTTATTTTCATAGTTATTATCAAATAAAGTATAAGACAAGGTAAGTATGAAAAATACTAAATATGTAAAAATAATAATGATGATGATATAATAAACGGCTAAATTTACAATACAATACAATACAATTTTCAAGCTCTTAGAAAGAATAACGTATTTAGAAACGAATTGTTAGTTTATTTGATAGATAAAAATGTAATACTTCCTCGTTTATCGCAAAATGTGTAACAGAACCATTTGCCCTGATTTCGACGTTTCTAGTTATTTGTTTTTAATTCCGCACCCTTTGGCGATCTTTTGAAACTAAATTCCACAGTTAACTGGTTAAATGTATAACATAAAGTTAGAAATAATGCTGGCTTAACGACGAAAGGCTACTTCATCTCCCATAATTTATTTGGAATAAATTAAATGACCAGAAGACCGCGACAGCAAGGATGGGAACTATGGTTGATTTCTAAGCACAATCACTGGTTATAGCACAACCCCTTTTTAGAAGACATGTTGCGCCATAAACAGTGCGTGCCCAACCCCACACCATATCTGAACCCAAAAGAGCGTTGAGAGTAAAACCACCACGACGGTAGCTTATCACCTACAGTTTTTTTAAGTGGCCCCAAGGGGAAATGCGATGCAGGTTTATCATAAAAGATATTTTTTTGTTTGATACTTTCTGATCTTTTGTTTTTTTAGTTCAAAAATATTTCAGATCTTCTTTGTTGTTGATGGCAAAAGTTATCACTTTGTTATATAATTAATTAATTAAATTAAATGCCCTAAAAATATTAATACAAGATGGAAAAACAGATTAAACCTTCTGAGAGCCTTTAAGCAATGCATTGTTACCGGATCTTTTTACTTATCTCATTGATATTTTTTTAATCGATCTTACTTATTTGTGAAGGTAGTTTTTATGCAGAAAATTCTTATGATCTGCAAAAATTTAATTACAGATTTTTTAAAAAAAGAATTTTTTTTCAATATGTTCCATTAAAAAAAAATTCTAAATTCTAATTTAAAACAATTTTAGATAAAATAACAATAACACTTTCGAATGCAATCTAATTTTTTTTATTTATATAATCAGACTATCATTTGATATTTATTTTTGGTATAAAAATACATCTATTCTTTGTGTTAAAAAAATGTAATATTGAAGGAAAACTTTATGAGCGTTTAATTTTGATGCTAAAAATAAAAGATATTTTAAGGGATCAAATTTTGTAGATTTCGTTAAAATTCTCTGGTGAGATGAAACAGCTTTCGACAGAATATTTAGTAACAATGAATGAATCATTATGAATACAATATAAATCTTAAAAAAACTTCATTGCCCCTTCTTGTATAAATTAGACATAAAATGTGTAATCATTCTGGATACTTTTTATGAGTTTTTTTTATATTAGAAATAAAAAATACTTTTAAGGATAAAATTTTGTATATTTTATTAAAATCCCAGGAGATATTTAGAGCTCTTTTAATGAATTTTTAATGTGATGATAGATTTATTATGTACATCTAGGTCATATTATGTTTATTTTTATTTAATATGGCAGTTGAGTCTATAGAACATTTAGTAATTTTATATATTCCATATTAATATAAAATATAGCAGAATATGCACCCTTTTCCAATAGTTAATTAAATAAATACAAAAAATATATATTATACAAGAATAGCCAAAATAGCCATGATTTCCATAAATTGATCAAAAACAATTTCTTGGGTATGTTTTAAACTGTTTAAAAGTATTTAAGCTAAATAAAAATCGTTCCCTTTTTTAAAAGTAACCTTTCAGAAACAATAAGAGTGATATTGAAAATATTTAGTAAAAAATGGCCATTTAATACGAATAACATAAATTTCGATTTAATAAGGAATAATTGATTGTTAAAAATGGAGGTAAATCTTAGTTCAATAAAAGATGAAATTTTGTAGCCTAATATTTGAAAACAAGGCCACTCATACACGTTATATTTTTATTTCTAAGCTTCTAGAAAATTTAAAGGGGGGGAGGGGGAGGGGGCTAAACATTTAATCTGAAACATCGTAGTATAAAAATACTTAGATTTTCGTGTTTGTATTATTTTTACAAAAGTATTGCTTATTTATCGCAGCGTAAAAGTGTATGTTAAAATACATTTAATATCATCGCCTCGCACATATGCGTAAAATAATAAAATATGTTATTGTAAAACATATTTAAATGCTTTTTTTTAAAAAAACTTATTAAATTTCTAGAAAAATGTATAGAAATGAAACTGGTAATATTGAAAATCTCATATTTCAAACTTTGAAATAAAACATGAAATTTTTTCGAATTTTGGGAATATTTGTGAGAGTGCATTGCTTTCGAGGTTACGCTGGAAAAAGATAGTTTTAAATTAATAAGTTGATTGAAATTTCGAAAAATTCTTTCTTCATACACACAATAACTCGAAAATTTACTACGTCTGAAATTAGTAACTTCCTACAAAGCATTTTAAAAGGTTCTTCAACTATGCATGTCTTATGACGTAATTTACAGAAAATATGCAAGCCAATAATATTACCATCTTTCAAAAAACAGTTTTACCATTTTAAAAGATTAATGATGTACTTCATATTCAAATCGAATGATATATATTCAAACAATTAACTGCTTTCTTGACATGTTTTCCTTATACATTGTGTGTTCTAAATGTTTTTAAGCCTGTGACCATCTAAAACGAAAACAATTCTTATGTCATATACAAAAATTTAAATATCGTTTTTCTTTTGATGTGATAAACATTACTCGATAATTATTTAATTAACAATAATTATTTAATTGTTATTTGAAGCTCAGCTTTGAATGAGAAATGATATTCAATTTCATAAACATATTTGATATAATCACCGAAAATTAATTAATCATCATCCATCGACTAACAATCCTGACATATCCGGCAATTTCCGAGTGTCTTACACAAAATATACTAAATTAATTAAGCTCAGAGCACATCACTTGAATCCTATTAACTAATAATGAGGGTAATTAATACGATTTAATTATATATAGAATATTTATCAGAACCACAACTAAATAGGCAAGAACTAATTCCATTTAAGCTCTTAAAAGCTTCCTCTAGCTGCACTGGTGAAAAACGCTTTTTATTATTGAAAGCACGCTTTCTGGTACATTGCGAGTCTTTACATTAATTCTAGGTTTTAATATTTACAGTCTCATAAGTAAAGATTACTTAGAAACGGCAATAGAGAGATATAATTCAGTGATGGCTTTTAAAAAACAATGTAGAGGTACATAAAAAATGATATGGCAGAAACGTGCTTTGTTGCAATTAAAGTCATTTTGTAAATGGCAAGACAATTGCCAATTACAAATTCTCGTGAAAAAAAGTCACATTAAGAAGCAGCTTCTTTTTTTAATTAAAGGAAAATTAGAAGAGGGATTTTTTTCCCTTGTATTCCTTGCAAAAATCCCTATTTTGGTTTATTTTTATTTTACAACAAAAATCTAACAAATCAGGGGTTTTATAATAAAAAGTTTTATTTTCATTGATAAAAAAATTTATTGATTAAAGTGGTCCCCATTTAATGTAATTATAATTAAAACTATCATTAGCTTTATATTATCAAATTGTCCTGAATGTACTCAAATTTGTATAAGTATTCAAATGTAAACAAAAAAAAATGTTTAAAGTGATCGCTACATTGTTTAACCTTTTCTTAGGTCTTGCTTCACAAAGTTATTATATGAAGATCTTTGAATAAATTCATCAACTTTTGTATCTTAATATTTGTATCAATTCATCAATCTTTGCATGAGATTATGTAAATTCTCATTGGATCTTATAAACTTTTCAACAAGACAGCAATTTATATGTTTCGGTTCTTTATCTCACAAAATAGTGTCTTTTGATTTGCTTAATAATCATCAATTAATCAAATTAATTAATTATTCAAAGTAAATAAATTCATCAACTTTTATATCCCAATATTTGTATCAATTCATCAATCTTTGTATGAGGTTATGTAAACTCTCGTTAATTCTCATAAACTTTTCAATAAGACAACAACTTATATGCTTCAGTTCTTCATCTCACTAAACAGTGTGTTTTGATTTGCTATATAATCATCAATTAATCAAATTAGTTAATCATTCACAGTAAATAAAACAACCTGGACTAAACCTTCAATAAGAATCACTTTTCTTAATTTTTCAATGAGAAAAAAATATTCCAGTCCCTTATCTTATACAAAATGATGTATCTGGATTTATAACTTAATTATTAATTAACTAATTTAATTATTAATCAAAGAAAATTCATCTAATAAACTAAATGAATCACTTTTCTTAAGCCAATATCAATCCTGAAACTATTTTAATATACTATAACTTTAAAAAAAATACCTTTTAAAGCTTTATATATCAATTTTGAAATAGAGAAATATATAGTAATTCATTTTTAACCACTGTTAATGATTGACCTACATGAATTTCTCGCTTCATTTATAAGAAAAAAATTGGAAATGATTTTTTTTTACGTTTTGTTGAGGTTCATATCCTTTTGTCTGGATTAGAGTGATCTGAATTGGTTTAAAAGGGGAGCTACACTTCCAGATATGTTATGAAATCTTTTTTGAATGCCTTAAATCATCGTTTCTTGTAATCGAATTTTGAAAGCAAACTAGATTTTTTAAATTGATTTAAGTAGTAAATATCAAATTATGAAAATATGTAATAAGAATGAAAGTATGTATTAAGTATTTAAGTAGGTATTATTTTTAATAATTAATTTATCAAAAATGGAATGGTACAGTTCAGAACAACTGAAAATTTCATTCCTTTTTCTCAGCGAAATTTTCAAAAATCGCAACCTTTTCGAGAGAGAGAACCAATAACAAACGCTAATGATTCTGATGATGATAAACATAAACATAAACATTATAAAGAAGATATTTATCGAAAGCCAAAATGAATCAAGCTTTTAATATTTTTAAACTTGTTGTGCAGTATTGTCCAAAAAACCCAAAGAATCAATACATTAACGAATATTTAAATAAACTTAACAGTAAAAAATAATGAAATTTTAATTCTTCTTTTTGAAATAATTTTTGTATATTTTTACATTTTATTTTTTAAAATTTTTCTTTTAATATAATGAAAATATAACTGATTTTAGCCATATCGGTTATTATCATCAATCTGTTAATGTTATTAAAATTCTGAAATCTGTTAATGTTATCAATATTCTTCAAAAAATTTATTCTATTGAGAGCTGATATCGTAAACTGGTAAAAGTAATCACCGGAAAAACACAATAAATTATCGAGGAATGTAAGTCATCAATGGAAATTTTGATAAATTAGTTACCATAGTGTACATACTTTGAGAAGGATAAATAGTATCGATGACAAATATTTTCGTACTCTAACACTAATAATCAAATTGTATTGCATTATATTTAAAGATTAGCGCTTTAATTATGAAATTGATCGTTAAGTTATACATAATTGTTTGAGGTCAAGTATTTTCAACGTTTTGAAAATTGTAACCAAATTATGTGTGCTTTCGAAGAATAAATAGTATAAAAGATTTGCAGTAGAATTACGAAGAGGATTATGAACACAAATACATTTCTGGTTTAAAAAATAAACGGTAATAATTGCAGATTTGGCATAATTTTTTTTAAAGTAATCTAATATATGATTTTCTGAATCATAGAAAAGTTGTACAAGAAAAAAATTGAAGCTAATACAAAATAATTACGTAGTTGATTATGAACATAAATGCATTTCTGTTTAAAAAATAAATAATAAAAATAGCAGATTTGTGTATGTATTTTTTAAAGAATTAATCTTATGTATTATTTTCTGAATTATAGAAAATATTGAATAAGAGAGAAAAAATTAAGAGTTAATACAAAAGAATTTTAAATTTTATCATCAAAATAAATAACTTTCTAATTTAAAAAGTAAATTTGTACATAATTGATAATAAATGCAGATGTGGGCATAATTTTTTAAAAAAGTAATCAGATACTTTTATTTTCGAAATACAAAAAAAAAAAAAAAAAAAAAATGGTAGTTTTGGTAATTTTGAATAGCAAAAGGAAAAAAAGAGTCTATACAAAAAAAATTATGGAGTTGATTATGAACATAAATACATTTCTGTTTAAAAAAATAAATGTAAAAATTGCAAATTTATGCATATTTTTTTTAAAGAAGTAATTTTATGTAGGATTTTCTGAATTATAGAAAAGGTGGAAATAAGAAGAAAAAATTAAGAGTTAATACAAAAGGATTATAAAGTTGATTATCAACACAAATACATTTCTGGTTTAAAATGTAAATTTGTACATAAATGATAATAACTGTAAATTTGGGCATAATTTTTTAAAAAATATAATCTAATATATGATGTTTTTAATCATAGAAAAGTTGAGAGCACGAGGAAAAAATTAAGAGGTAGTAAAAATGAACAATCTGAATAACAGCGTTAATAAAACAGTCTAAACAAATTATACATATTATATAAATATTATTTGGAAAACGTGGATAAGTAGGAAAATAATTCACTGCGAGCTCTATACAATTCACAGATGAATATAATTCCGACCTAATTAAAAATTTCATTTATAATTAAATAAATTATTTTAATTTTTTTGTAAGTCTATTTTATTTCTAAAATAATTTTTTCCTTATATTCATTCATATGAACTATATTATTATTATGCCATTAGAGGATTTATTAAACTTGTATATAACGTTAAAAACTAAGCTGAATTTAAATTTATCTGAAATCTACATGGATAAATATATTGATAAACCAAGTATTATAAAATATATTCACCATTTTCTTTCTTTTGAATTTTGGCATTTGAGAGGGTTTTTTCCCTATGCTAAAGATTTCAATTCCAAAAAAATCCCTCGAATTCTCTTTTTTCCTCCAGGATGGTTTTCATTTATATTCTAACGATTATATGCCCTTAATAGCTAGCTATAATTGTGGTCTTAAAAACCTAAAAGAGCCATGACAACTAAAACCATTTCATATATCAAAACACGGATATAGAAGGCCTTGAACACAGAATTTCACGATTCTCTAAAAACCTCATTTTCAAAAACAAAAAAATGTCCATTTACTCAACCAAATTAAAACTAGCCAGAGCTAAGCAGCCGTAATTAAATATAATTTTCGCAAACTTCTGAATACAATAGATAGGTTATTTTGAAAACCACGCATCAGAATAAGTGGATGGCTTTCTGTTTTTCTAAACTCGTATGTTAGCGAAACCACACATTTTCGTCATAACACGAAATTCGCATTTTGTAATTATGCTTTCTCTTTGTCTTTAGTCAATGCTAATGACTGGTCCACTTACTAAGTGTAGTTTAAAAAAATAATTTACTTATTGTCTTGCGTATGGTTTCATTGTGGTAACAAAGATATTAATCACACTTGAGATAGACAGATGTTACAAGTGCGTGTTTTTTTTCTCTTATCGTTTCCAAGGTTTGTTGCTATGTCTTTTTTCAGCGATTTCCCACTGCTTTGCTGCAATCAAATTATAGACATTTTTATTGAATAGTTTCAACTAGGTCTGCTTGTTAAATTGAGAATTGTCATCTAAAATGTAAAAAATATTTGTAGTGAATGAGAACAACAACAACAAAAAAAAGAGATTAAAATGAAATCTATGCATATTTTAATGTATCAAGTCAGAACATCATTTCTTGAACGGCGAAGCATCACTTGTTCGTAAAAGTTAAATTATATTTTTATTCATTTTATTCGTTTCATTGAATGAGTCCCTTTGGTATTGTAAACAATCTAAAAAACTTTGTCTTGCATTTATTATTAAAAAAAAATATTACATTTCTTATTCATTTCATTTCATATAATCACGTGCTCAAAATGACACTTTTCTAGGTTTTATTTGCTGTAATCATTAACTTATTTTTTAAAATCAGAGCTTTTGTAAATGCAATGGTATCACGTTATTAAAAGTTGATTTTTTGAAATGCTCGTGCAGATAAAAAAAAATTTTATTTTTCGTCTACGGATTTTTGTTAATAATTTTTCACCAAAGACTTAAAATTTTTATTTTTGTTGACGCTAAAAACCTCATCCTAACATCATGTTCTGACATGCTAAAAAAAGGAAATGAAAGTGTAATGTATATTTAAGTAAAAAAAGTATTAATTTCCTTGTCTTTATTTGCACGATTTTATAAATGTTTTCCGATGGTTTTTCTGTGTTTCTACATTCACATTATTGATAATTTTCACTCAATAACCACGCCCAAATTTTAATATGAATTTAAAAGTTTATAAAATAATAGTTATTTATAAATTCTGAATAATTGCTATGTTAAAATGTTAAATTTTTCCTAGTAGAAGAAAATAGGAAATCATTTAAAGCACAAAATGTGTAATTTAAGAGAGAAGAAAGTAAAAAGTGCACTTTTTCTTTTTTTTTCCAAAGTAAAAGTGATTTAACATCGTCTTTGATTATTCTTTTCTGTATTGTTATCAGCAAATCTCCGATTTCTTCAAAGTATTTTAATCAAGCTTTAAAGTTAGTGAAAAAAGATATATTTTCAAATTATCTTTTTCCTAATATATTAATAGGATGAATTAAACTAAATAAACTAAAGTGTTGAAACATGAACTTAAGTGTTGATAAAATAGTAGTTTTATATTTTGAGTAATTATAATGTGGAGGTAACACATAAGGTTGTTAACCATGTTTTTATTAGAAGAAAGAGGAAATCAATAAAAGTATAAAATAGGTAATTTAAAAGAGCACTTTTTCCTTTTTTTTACTAAATAAAATTTAGTATGATACCGTCTTTTAACTGCTGTTTGCTGCATTGATATCATCAAATTAAGTCAAACTTTATCCGAATTTCTCCGAAATACTATCAAAACTTTCTCCGAATGGTTCAAGTCAGCATTTAAATTGAACTTTACAGCTAATAATAGAAAAGTTTTTATTTCAGAATCATTATTGCTCTGAAATATTGAGTTATTATTTAATAATAATTTCAGTTAGTTTTTAACATAAACTGTTTATAAAAGAGTTTATGCCATAACAGTCAGTTTAAAACTTAACTGTTTATAAAAAAACAGTTATTAATTTATCGTTATGCTGAAAAATTAGTTATTATTATTATTAAATAATAACAGTCAAATTATCTTGCTGTTATAAAACAGTTTTGAACAAGTATTATATTGAAATGATCAACTTAATGCAACAAAAGAGGAAATCAAATAAATTCAATACTATTGCAAATTAAAATATAATTAAAATATTAAAATATAATTTTCAGCACGTGTTCTATAAGAAATTAAATCAATAAAAAATAGAGAATAAAATGAAATCTGCTATGTATATTTCAGTGCATCATGTCAGAACATCATTTCTTGAACAACCAAGCACCACGTCCTCGTGTAAATCAAGTTATATTTTTATTCATTTTTATTGTTTTAGCGAGTTATTAATTTTAGTATTGCAAATGATCATAAAAAAAACTTTGTCCCGCATTAATTGTTTAAAAAAATAATACATTTCCTATTTTTTCATTTCATTTAATTCCGTGTTCTAAATGACATTTTTGAGATGCTCGTGCAGATAATAAAATTTTTATTTTCCCCCTACAGATTTTTGTTGGCGCCACAAACCTCATTCCCAAATTAATATCATGCTCTGATATGATAAAAAAGCCCAAAATGTTTAATTTAAAAAAGAAGAAAAGTATATCATGTTTTTTAAACTGCTCTCTGCTGTGTTGATATCTTAAAACTAAGAACATTTTTTCTGAATGGTTCAAATCAGGATAAGTCAATTTTGACTTTCAATAAAATGAAAGTTATGATTTTTGAATCATTATCGTGATGAAATATTAATAAGTTGGCTTATTATTTTGGAAGAAAGTAAGAAGTCAACAGAATGTAAAATGTAGAATATAAGTTAAGAAGAAAGTTGAAAGTGTGCTCTTTTCCATCTTTCTACTAACTTCAAAAAAAGAACATTTTCTACGAATTGCTGAAATCAGCATTCAGCTTTACAACTAATAAAATAAAATAAAATAACTACTGAATTATTATTATGTTATAATGTTAACAACCTGAGTTATTATTATGATGAATTGTTATATTTATATGAGATTGAAAGCAAACAGAAAAATACATAGAAGTACTGAGCATTTTTAAATTAGAAGGATGTTAAAAATGTAAAACTGTTTCTCATTATGTGGCTATATATAATGGTTATTTCAATTATTCTTTATTGTATTTCTACGCTCTTATGAAGGCGATTTTCCACGAACAATTTCTGTTGATATTGTGTAAAATTTGAGTAGTCAATTTAAAGAATAATTGTTAAAATATCAAAGTTAGCTGTATTGAAAGTCAACGATGAGTAAATGTAATTGAAAAGTCCGTTTAAGATTAACAAATAAAAGGTGGGTTTTTTACCTTCCCTTTTTCACAAAATTATGTAATGTTTCTTTTTGACTGATGCTTGCTATAAGTTCATTATAAGTATAGTCTTATCAACCTGTAAAATATAAGTTATTAGTTCAGATAACAGTTGCTGAAGTATCAAATTTAATTGAGCTGAAAATAAAGAGACCAAATGAGTTTAATTTTTGTTGTTAAAGTTGATAGATTTTACAATGTTTTCCTTCATCTTTTTTTTCTGTGTTCCTTATAAAAGATATTCGAATTAATGATATCTTAAAAAATAATTTTTTATAAAATTATTAAAATTTTAGAATACCCTTAGATCATTAGAAAACAATACTTAAAACCTAGATTATCTAAAATTATTAGAATACCCTTTTTATAAAATTAATGGAATGTTTAATTAGACAACGATATAACCGAAAATAAAATTTCACTTTTGGAAATACAGTCATAAGAAATAGTAAATAAATGAGTTGAATTGAATTATGTTGGTTTTACATTAACAATAAATGCAATAATGAAGTTAAGTAGTAAAACAATTTTAATTTTGAGCTCATTTTGATGAAACATAAAAAAAATCAATTGAAATTTCTGCGAATGTGTTTTTTTATTCAAATGAAAACTGTAGTAAGTAAATAATTTTAGAAATAGATTAATAAATTAGTTAAAATTAATTGAAAAAGATTGAATTAGGTGATTTGAATGATCAATAATAACTTCAGTGGTGAACACATTAATTCATTTGTTTTGAAACTTATTTTTATCAAAACTCAATTAATTATCAATTAATTAAAAATCAATTAATTACTTCCGAATCTTTCCTACAATCAAAAATTACATTTCTTAAATTTTTCATAATTTCTTTGGAATGCAACCCTTTTCGGTTGCAAAGATATTCCGTAATCCCATTTATGAATAATAAATTGGGGGCCTTAAAGAAAAATATAAAAGGGATAAAAATAATAGTTTAAACGAAAGAAATATAACTGAATTAACTTTATTTACTTAAATTAATAAGTTTATGACTTAATAGAATTTCTCATAAATGAAATTTCTATTCTGAATACTTCAAATCAAGAAGAATCAGAAAAATTTAATAAGTACAAGAACTAAAATTAGGAATAGCATTAGTTTATTCGGTATTCTATTTAATCAAAGTCTATATGAATATTCAAATGAAATATATAAAATATGTCAAGTAATGTTGATGCTCAGTTGACTTTTCCGAAGAATTTGCAAAATATATTGGACATCCGTTAACTTCGACTAAAAGAACAGAAGTTTTAAAATAATGTATGTGATTATTTCATATAATGTTTTTATTTTACATTATGCCTACAAAAAACCAAAACCTAAACATGTTACAAATAACAGTTTAAACAAAAAAAATTCTCTGCTTTAATTTGTTTATTTAAATTAATAAGCTTACGATCTAATATAGCTTTTCATTGAAAAATGATTCAAATCAAGAAGAAAGAAAAATTAATTAAGTTTAAACACTAAAAATAACGTCTTAAAATGACATTAGTTCAATTTTTACTCAATTTCATCAACGTTTTAGCTGAATAATCGAATAAAATATATGAAATACGTCAAACAATGTTGATTCTTAAAATACGTTTATAAGAATCTGTAGCTTTTCAGACATCTAAATATTTTGGACATCCGTTAACCTCAATAAGACGAGCATAACTTTGTAAAAGATGTAGGTGATTGTTTAATATGCCATCTGTATTTTACATTATACCTATATAATAATATCTTGAAGGTCATCGGTATCTTCAAAGAGAACCATTTGTTTGCTTCACCACAGTTGACAATTTTGGTTTGTTGTACGAACAATTAATCATATGTTCGAATCGCAATCCATCAAACCTGTCATATCATCTTTGCTATCATTGTGTCATTTTATTGTTCCAATACAACAATGGAGACGATTAACCCTAAATATAATTCTATCATTTAAAATTCATTACTATTTTGGTTTTATAGATAACTTAATTATGTGGGAACAGCTCTGGCAGGTTGGTAGGTAGTTGTGGCTTTTTTGGCGCAAAAGCCAAATTTGGCGATACTGCGTCAAGCATATGGTATTCAAACAAAACTGAATTAAAATTTTATTTAATTTGAATTTTTACATAATTGATATAAAAACATGGATATAAAACTCTTAAAAACTGATAAGCACAAAAATAAAATTTAGAATCCCAGCGAATAAAATTGTACAATCAAATACGAAGACATTCCAAAAACAAGAGTTTGTTTTTCCCAGAATTAAAATGAAAAGAATAAAATTTTCAAAAACAAACAAACCTATTTATCAAACATTATTAAGTGATTTTTAGAATAAAAAGGAAAAACGCAACGGGGGCGTACAAGAAAAAGTTATATATTTTTGTACTTCGTTGAAGTAATATAGGAGTAACAACACTTAAATAAGTAGAAACCACGCTTCAATAAGGCTAAGATTTTTTAATTTATTGGCTAAAATATTAAAATGAAGTCATTGCGTAAATTTGTTAATATTTGGAAAATTAATTGTGATTCATCATTTTTCATTTTCAGATTTTGTAGAATACAAATTTTTTTTTCAATATTTAATTACTAAAGAGCTTCATCTGTTTTAAAACACAGGTTTTTAAAAATACATTTGTCACTGGTTTTTAAATTAAGAAAACAGGTTTAAAAAATCTTTATTATTATGTAAAAAATCAATTTAAAACTTATTTGATTTGCTATTCATTCTGCCCAATGAGTAGCAAATATGTATTTTCCAACTTTGCAAATTAGAAATATTGCCTAGAATATTTCCAAATTCTTCTGAGGAAACTGATTTTGATGAATTTCAAATCGAAGAAACTTCTCATCAAAGTAATGCTCTTTTTAAAAAAAGTCTTGAAAAATAAATTCATAAGCTTCTTGAAGACCCTGAAAAAAAAAACTTACAAACCCAAAGACACTGAAAGTTGAATTTTAATTATTTGAGGCAATAATAATAATAATAAATTAGAATCGTTGGATTATTTGATTCCATGAAAATCGCCAAACCAAGCTTTGTGGTTTATGAACGAATATTTTCCGATTTCACGAAATATTGCGTCCAAAATTATAACAAGACTGAGCCAACGTTCAGTGGATATTTTATGTTTTTTTAAGTCTTATTTTCTAAAGAGAAATTAAAATTAATGA
>JAOUZG010033669.1:380723-395657 GCA_026289955.1 Argiope argentata
GGCAGCAGAGCCACATCAATAAAAAGTAAAGAAATTGATTTAGAATAGATTGGATTTTGATAGCAAGATAGTGCTATATTCTAGCCTTTTTATTTTATAATTCGGTTGCTTGATATTTAGTTATAAATTTATGAATAAACAACAATTCAGAGGGATATTCTCCCCTTAATAGCACCAATGGGTTTTGTCGAATGAATTAAGTAGAATTTCACAGGGCCATGACCCCTTCCATGTCATTTACTGACATAATAAAGAGAAAAGGGTAAAATTAAACATATTTTAAGAGAAATGCTTTCAGTCGAAAATCTTATTTCGTATTCAGAAATGGAAATTCACAATCTTAAAAATTTGTCTTCACATTAAAATTAGCAATTGTTGTTGTTATTAATGGCACTTGCGCTGAGGCCTTCAACGGATTTAAGCCGAATGAGCGTCTCTTGTTTTTGAAGTAATGCCAACTAAGGTTAAGAGTACGACTTAGCTTCACACTCATCACAATTGCTTGTACAGCCCCTTTTAACAGAGAAAGGGGGTCACATTCACACACCTCACAGATAGCACACAACCATGCCCTAACCGGGACTCGAACCCGGGAAGCCCAGATCTTGAGGAAGAGCACTACCTCTGTGTTAGGATGCCGTTAAAGTCAGCAATAAATTATACCACCATGCTTTGTAAGTAAAGTGAAATCAGAAAAATTATATTTGAGTAGAATATATTTACATCGTATATATGGAGATCATACTTTTAGTGTAACGCATCACATGCGTATTTGAATCCATTCATATTAATAAAACTAAACAAGTCAGCATTTTAGCTTGAAGATATTTATTCACTCTAAGAAAACAATTTTTGGATTTTCTTTAGATAATGATTATTTTATCATTTGAATTTAATTTCGAAATAATGCTTTTAATGCAGACGCTGAACTAATTTTCATGTAACACAAACTATCTACAATTGAGTTTTGTCAATAAAACAATATCGATAAAATTATAATTGTACAAATTAATAAAAGATAGCCCATAATCACCTCAGTGAATCTTTGTTTATAATGAATTTTAAAAAAACCGGCCTATCAAAACGCATTTTTCTTAATTATATTAAATATTTACCAATGAATGTAGATTAGAGAATAGAGAAAAACTGGCGTTATTTCATAGGTCAGTGCTCTTCCATGTCTTTTACTGACAGAACTAAAAGGACAAGGTTAAATTTAAACGTATATTGAAGAAAAGTTCACTCGATCGTAAATCGTACATCATTTCCAGACATCGCCTATTTATATCCTTACAAACTTGTCCACCACATCAAAGTCATCAATTATTTCTGCCACTAAACATGGTCAATAAATAAATCGAAATCCGAGAAATTTTACTGGGAATGATGGTTGTTTCGCTACGTATGAAGCACGCCAAGAGGGCTTATTTATGTCGGTTGTATGCAAATAGAGTAGTCGCTTCCATTTAAATCATGCCAATCTTTGTTGATTTGCACTGTTTGGAATGACGAATGGGAAATTGTCGTGACGAACTCTGCAAGGCGGGTACAAACTGGATGCGGACATGGCAGGTTTCGCTTTGAGTTGACGCTTTTTCATGTACTCCTTCCTTGTTCATAAACATGTCGGGAGTTCTGTGAATTTTCCGATGTTATCTTTGCCTTTGCTTGTAAAGGATTGGATGACATTTTTTTTCTGTAATTTTTATCTTTCTCTTTGTAGTGTGTGTTTGTCGTTGAAGTAATATAATCGTACAGAAGAGATCAGATTTTATCTTTTATTTAAAAATTCAAATTATCGGTTAATTCCCATTTCAAATTAACAACAAAAAAAGATTATGTGCTCGAATATGGTAAGCTAAATTTTCATATTAAAGAATATTAATGATGACAAGAAAACCAGCATTAATGCTTCATTTCTTAACTTTTATACTAGCCATTCTTATTTGGCGATTTTTTTTCATGGCCATTTTTATAAATAACATACAACATATGCAATAAAAATCCTCGAAGTAGACCTAATTATAGGATGCTAGTTTCGTAATTTATTGAAGAATTTCCCCAGGTTTTAAATTTTTTGAGTGTGAATTTTGTAATGGTTTCAACTCACACTAAGCCACATTCTTAGTAAAAGTGACTTCGTCAGACATCTAATAACTAACCACAAATTTTTTTATTTTGTAATGTGACACTCTTTACTTCTTGTTAGACCCTTAATGTAAAAAAAATTGATAGAACAATATTACATTTATAACGTAAGCCTGAGCCGACAAAATAATTTATTTATTTGATAATTTTGTTTAATAGGTTTGTTTTTATTGCAGTTTAAGAGGCTGTGATGTGAAAATCTGAGTGCGTTTGAAAATGACACGTTCCTATGTCAGTTTTATTCTAAATCTCTCTGTGTGTGCGAGAGGGTGGACCGTTACTAATCTGAATTACTAAAAATAATAATAATAATTTTGAAACTAATATGCGAATCTAAATGAAAAAGAAATTTAGAGGAAATTCAAGTCATTAATTCAATGTGTTACTTCATGATGATGGTTTAGAAAAGATTTAATATTTTTTCTTCCTTATATAAAGGGTATAGAAAGAGCAAAATATTCTATTCGTTAAAAAATATAAATAAATTAATAAGAATAGATACTTCAATGAACATTCAATTCGCAAATTTCTTTGAGACTGCAAGAAATAGATTCTAGAATATTTCTAATTCACAAACGTTTTGAACCAAATTTATGAAATTTGATAGCTGACATTTACAATAAATATAATGTCAGCTATAATGTAAAATTTTGAACGAAATCCATCCAGGTGAAATCTGTCTATACGGCTGTTCAAATAAAAGTTAACACATCAACTATAAAAGACAATGAGCTAGATAGATAAAGTTCGGTAGCATATTAACTATAAAAGACAAAGAACTAGATAGATAAAATTCGGTAACATATTAAATATAAAAGATAAAGAGCAAGATATGTAAAATTCGGTAACATATTAACTATAAAAGACATTGAGTTAGATAGATAAAATTCGGTAACATATTAACTATAAAAGATAAAGAGTAAGATATGTAAAATTCGGTAGCATATTAACTATAAAAGACAAAGAACTAGATAGATAAAATTCGGCAACATATTAACTATAAAAGATAAAGAGCAAGATATATAAAATTCGGTAACATATTAACTATAAAAGACAAAGATCTAAATAGATAAAATTCGGTAACATATTAACTATAAAAGACAAATATCTAAATAGATAAAATTCCGTAATATATTAACTATAAAAGACAAAGATCTAAATAGATAATATTCAGTAACATATTAACTATAAAAGATAAAGAGTAAGATATGTAAAATTCGGTAACATATTAACTATAAAAGACAAAGAGCAAGGTATGTAAAATTTGGTAACATATTAACCATAAAAGACTAAGAGCTAAGTAGACAAAATTCGGCTTATTTGTTTAGTATATAAAGTGTAGATATGTATAAAATTTAGATCCAAACCGGTCTATGAATTGACCCCCCCCCTCGTCGGATTGTACTTCCACAAGCATGTAAACGCATTAACTGAAAATGTAATGACATAAATACATGAAATTTGTTGTATGATTTAATGACTGCAGTTATAATGTGTGTCAAAATTGGTATTAAGCGGTCAAGAAAGAGAAAAGGCTTCTAAAATAGGCATATATGGTTTTGATGGTTGTTTGTTTATCGAAACCCAGCTATTAATTGTCAAAAATTGAATAATAATAGGTTCTTTCGTAGTTATTGTTTGCCAATGTCATATAATTAGAAGTACGTTTATACGAGAAAGTTCCAGGATGACCACTCTAGCTGATTTAAAAATTTAGCGTTAATTATTGTTGCCATAGTGTACATTAAAAAAATATTTTATAACATCTTAGCAGCATGCACACAAAGGCAGCAATGAAATCAATGAAAAATAAATTTAAAATAATCCTTTCTAAATAAGAACATGAAGTTCAAGATGCAACAACATACTTAATTCGGTTGTAACATATTAATCGTTTTCAGATGCTTTGCATATGTTTTGAAAATTCTTTATGTCATGTATGGTGTATATTAAATGTTCGCCAATCAATTATTGATATTAACCGGCTTATAAGTAGTATCATAATATAAAGAAATTTTGCTAAAAAATATCCTTTTTCTCTTAAATATAGGTAATTTTTTCTTTGTAAAACATAATTTAAAATTAAAGATTTATAACTTTAAACATTCATTAAATATATGAAAAAATAATTAGTGAGTTTTTCCATAATTCCATAAACAAACATTTTTCACACATATCAGAATAGTACAACAAATTTTTATACCAATATATATTATTCCTTAAGAGACTTCATTGCGAACTTTTAATATTGATGCTTTAAAAATCCTACAAAATTGCACTTAATAATCTATATAACTAACGATAAAAGTCATGGTTTATGTGACGATTTTAATTCTTCTTACAAATATTTTAGCAACACATGAAATTACATTTTTTTTTAATTTATGGTATTTGAGACCAGTTTTGAGATGTTAAAATAAACAGAGAGAAAAAAATTATATATAAAAAAACGAAACCCATTTATTATAAACATAACAGAAGAAGACTATCCAAATATTACGAATTACTAATAAAACCAGAAGCTGATTCTTTCTAAAAACGACCCTTTTAAACCGTTGTTTTTCTATTAATCTTTCAATTACCATCCCAAATAAAGGTCCTTGTGCTAAATTACACACTTGAATCAAATAAATAAAACTAGCTTCATTAAACCGGATTTGTTACAAAGTAACGGTAAAAAACTAAAAAATCCAATTCCACAAGAAACAAAGATAGAAAAAGGTTGCATTGAAAAGGGAATGAATGGAACGCTCGCTCCACCCCACGCATTGATATGATCTGTCTTCATGGACGTGTCAGACGGTTCACCTGAAGCACAAAATCATAGGCAAATCGCAGCGGAAATATTCATTCGTGGGTGTCACCTGAACAGCGAAGGCGTCAATTAGCACCCAGCGACTGTCAGTGTTATCGCAACTCGTGTGACACCACCCAACACCGAATATTCTGGTGTCTCCCGTGGGACAGGAATTAGCATTTTGCAAATTAGCGGGTCCGATCGGGCTGGGCTCTCGCGCGAATGATCATCTCGTCGCCTTTTTGGGTGTGAGTGTTGGCGTGGGCAATGCGGGAACCGGTTTAATCACTTCAGAGAAAATCCTGGTGTCATTATTCTTTTTGTCTCTCGGAAAGACAGGGGTGAGATTGGGAGACGTAACCATTTATTATCCTTTCTTTCATTCATTCAAGAGTTCTTTCAGGATTTTGGAAGCTGCAAGAACTACTCCGTGGTACTCTAGTGTTTATTGTATACTTATCAAAACTCCCCTTCCCCATCCCTTAGGGCTATTTTAGGACGGCATTACGAAAAAACTATTTAACTAGGTGTTATTTATATTTATTTTTAATAGGAATTTTTGACAAAATTTATGCATAAAGATTCATATTTACTGAGGGTGATCAATAATTTAACAATACATTCGAATTTTCAGAAGGTGGTCAATAAATTAACAATATTTTCAAATTTGCAGAGAGGTATCATTTAAAACAATCTCTAAAGTTTATCCAGTTTTAAAATTCAAAATGTGTTGAAATGTGAAAATAATAGGCCGTTAGTTATTAAACAAAATTAATAAAAGAGAAACTCCATAGTCTACTTTATCTTGGGTCAGAAAATGCATGAATTCGTCAATTGTTTCAATCTCTTTCCATTTTTTTATAATGTTGTTTTCATCAGGAGTTTTTGAATAATTGAAGGCAATGAATAATTAATGCTTGAAATCACATAGGCAATGAGCAAACATGAATGGCATATTCATTAATATCTTTTAATCGCATATACTTTTTGCTCTGATTTTACCAGTATTACATTATTATTTTGTATGCTTCTTGAAAGCAGACTTGTTTTTAAAAGGTTGACTTGCTTTAACCGGTATTGCTTTATTATTAAGGTGTTTCTTTGACAGCAGATGCGTTTTTAAAAGGTTGACATAGAACTCTGACATCGAAACTGTTATTTCATCTCAAAAACAAGCGAGTTCTAAAACTTTGTTTGCTAGCTAGAAATATATATAGATAGATAGATAGAGATAGAGATAGAGAGAGGAGGGGGTATAGAGACCAATAGACAAGTCTCGTGATTGTTTCAAATTGGTTTAAACTAGTTAATGACTCTAATTAATTAAACAAATAATGACTTAAAATAATACTGTTCTCACATGACAAATTGAAATTTACGATCGTAGATTTTATTTATTTATTTATTTTGCTTATCGAATTCCTTACTACGTTTAGCAACCTTTTGATATATAAGTTTTGCGTACTCTCTCCTATGATAATGCCAACAAGTGACTGTAATTCTGGGTCTACAAATATCAACACAACACAGAGTTTAATGAGATTGCCCTGCAAAGTGTTCATTCTTCGATTTTTCCATAATCTACATCAAAAAATCTTTCTTTTAACGTTTTTTTATTTTACCAATCCATTTTTCTTAATTTGAATGTTAAAGTAAAATATTGCTATAAGGATAAAATAGGTTGAAATTTTTATGGTTTTCTAAAAGATACTTTTATGATGAGTAAATATAGTTGTAATGATTTTTATATCTCATTTTCTTTGTGCCAACCTTTAAGGAAAACATCCTTGAATTTGACAGTATCCTTGATTGTAACACAGTTTATCGTTTGGATGTTGATAAATAATTTAATTTTTAGGGATCTACTAAAAAATTACTTTTAAAAACTCGAAGTGCTAGATTAGTCAGTCTCTCGACATAATACGATATCTAAGATCTATTATCCTCTTAATCAGGATCAAGCGCTTTTGATAATTCTTTCTGGAAATATCGATGTATTAAAATGAAATGTTTTGTCCGGATTGTTATGTGAAAACTATTCATAACTTTGGTCCGATCTGCTTAAATATTTGAGGAGACTGTTATCAATCTCTGTAAAATCAGTTATGTCATTTTCGACAGCCAATTTTTTATATTGAATTCTTATACAATTTCTTTCCTAAATTCATTTTTTTAATTCAAAGAAATTTTTTAATAGCATTTACTTTTCATTTAATTACATACGTCATACATAGAACAGCTGCCAAATTGTTAAAATAAGAGGATTTTAAAGTATATTTATGTTTGATGATTAAAAAAAGATTTGTTGAGAGAATCATGAAAATAGCAGTTTGTTCATAAACAATTTAATTGAAGTTAAACACAAATTACTACCGGAAAATAAATTGATAAATAAAAGTAACTTGTTAATGATATAGATAAGAATGTCTTAATTATAAATGCTATGAACTATATGTGATTCTTTCACGGCTATTTCAAATATTATTACATTACCAAGGATATTTCATAACAACAATAAATTTCTTTACTTTAATTATAAACTTCCAAAAATTTTCAAATTTTATTTTTTTATAATTAAAAAATTATTATTGCTATATTTGCGTACTTTCTTTTTTTTACTTTCTAGAATATGAAATTTACTAAGCATTGTAAAGTATAATAACTGTCAAATTTCGAAGTTAAGTTTGGACAAATCGTCCATTTAAGGTCTTCTGGAATCTAGGAAACATGTTGCTGAAATTATGTCGCTCTCTTTGTAAACAAGCCAAAACAAAAATGTTTTTATGAAATTTGATGATGGCTTTTACATTAAATTTCTGTAAGGAAATGAAATTTTAAAAAGTTTGACCGTTTAGCTATCCTTGTAACACTGCAAAATCTACACTACAAAAAAATACAAAATCTACACTACAAAATCTAAAAAACTAAATTGATAAAAATTGGCACACAGGTTTTCAATTTAAAATTGAAATCCGTATTAATCTGATAAAAATTTGATTGTTTATCAATCTACACTTTTGCATGCGTGAATAGGCCGAAATTCAAAAGATTGATGACTTAAATAAATTAAATTAAATTAAATTAATGATGTTGTTACTTCAACTGTAGATCTATCTTAAATGCTCAAAATACATATTTGGTTTTTGATAGTTGTGGTATTAACAGCATATCAGCGTTTAATCACAAAGCCCCGATCTTTAGTTGAGCATGGAGTTATTAATTTACATGTACTGAGTTCCTTTTCAATAATACAAGACAGAAGGTGTGAAAAGGAAATTCTGATTGCTTGTGGCATTTATGACCTTGTACAAGGTCAACAGTCTCCTTTATGAAGGTGAAGATAACAAATTTAATAAGAGAGTATATGAGAAAGTTTCGAGGAGACCAGTCCTACTAGTTAGTTATTGAAAATAAACTTTTAAAGTTATATTCTAGAGTTATTTTATGTTAGTAGCATATGATTTTCCAATGGTTAATTAGGTTTTCTTCCTTCTCATTTAGATGCAATTATTTTTTTTTCCATTCCTACTATTAGTTCACATTCTCCCTATTTATATTTAGATATCTTGTTCAAATTTTCAATACTTAATAAAATACTTTTTATTCATCCTCTCGAGTTCAAATGTATTTTTTAAAACTTGTAGTGGATGACACTTGATGTAAATACATTTTTTTTCAAATATTAATCTGTTAAATAAATTTTATTAGTTTTTAATGCTTTAAATAGAGTTTTAGCAGTTTGTGAAAAAAAAACCTGAAATCAAAAAGCAGTATCTCAATCTATAAAATGCACGGTTTTTAGTATTTTTCCTGTGAAGGTGAATGCGGGTTCAATTTTTGCAAAAATCAATCATTTTTTGATAAACTTTTTATATTAATTGTAGTAATTTAATAAAAAGTAAGTAAAATAAAATTATTCGTTGTTGACCTAGGTAGGAATAGACTTAATTTTTTAAAAATATTATTTGTTTCTCTATTTTCTCTATAACACTTTCTAACTTATTTTTTAAAAAAAACTTTATAAAGACCCTATGCATTGAATTCGGTATAACATGGCTAAAAATGGCTTTGAGACCATAAAATTTTTGCCAAAGGAAATTGACATTTAATATAAATACTAGACTCATATTTTAGGAATTAAAGCTGAGTAGGCAAATCATGTAATTCGAAGAAAAAGTGACAGTTAATTGTACATACTGTCATTTTCAATGGGTTATAGAAATATATTTATTAAAAGAATCCCTTCTATATCTGGATTAATTATAGTGGAATTCTCAGAAAGCGTTATTTAAAATGCAACATCTATTAAACGGCTGGTAATATATTCTCATTGTGGACATATACATGCAAAAAACATGTTCATAAAATATTTTACAGTTCGATATCTCTCATCTCTATAAATATTGAGGTGCAACTCCTGGTATGAAAAGGCAAGCCATTCGAACACATAAGCAATAAAAGAACAATCGCCATTCATAAGAAATATGCCAAAGTGTTGCGCCATAAAATGTCCAATCATGAAGCATCTGCTGCATCTGTCTTTAAACCTTCTTTCTCACGATTTAATCTGAGTCACTAGCTTTCACAGCTGTACAAAAAGAAGATTCAAGAATCTTTCCAACTATCACACAAATGTAACACGCTATTTCTGAGAATGCTGCTTCGTTAATAATGGGGAGTTGTTTTTGAAAAAAAAATGATTTCATTTATTTTGGAATAATAGAGGTGACCCTATTTAGATTTCATTTCAAATTCAATGCGGCGTTAACTTTAATAATTTCATTTTAGACCTCCTGTCACAAGATGGTCAGTGAAAACTCCAAATTATCTGTGTATTAAATTTTTTTAGAAATTATAATATTTCTCTTATTATTGCAATTCATATGCGAAAAAAATGAATAAATCTTATTATTTTTTATATCGTAAAAATTTAAAGGGCTGTGTTTGGTGTATGTGTGTGTGTGTTTCAAGAATATTGAAATATTTTATTATCACATTTTAGAAAATAATTGAATAGAAAGATTAGTGGATAATGCTGATTTTCCTCTTGCTTGACAAGGAACCATTTGTGTAACATAGATTTAAAACTTCTCATTACATTTTGTATGAAGTTATTCAATTGATACTATTAATTCACACTCTTCCTATATTTATTTATATACTTTATTCAAATTTTCAATCGTTAATAAAATACTTTATATTCATCCATTCAAGTTCAGATAGATTTTTGTAAAACTTGTAGTGGATGACACTTGATGTTAAAACAGTTTTTCAAATATTTATTCATTGATTAAATTTAATTAATGTTTGATATTTTAAATAGAGTTTTGGCAGTTTGTAATGGAAACTGAGTTTAACTCGCATTAGCTCAATCGGTAAAATGCAAGGGCTTCAGTATTTTTGACGTGAAGGTGAAGAATGTGAGTTCAATTCTTGAGAAATTCAATTATTTTTTGGATAAATTTTTGCTTTAAGTATGCTTTTTATCCAAATTGTTTTCGGGAGGGAGTTATCAGTTGTGAATTATTGGCTAGAATAAAGGATTTTTCTCAAAAAATGAAATTGAAGAAAATTTAAGATTTATATTCAATTCTGATTTCTCTCCTTAAATTTTTTGTCATCAGTTGTTGACCACTTCTCCTACCTAACCTTAAGAATGAGCTACGTCTCGAGAAGGAGAATGAAAAATTACAAGGAAATTTCCCTTTTGCCATTTAATATTATGATTCTGTCATATGTATATATTAATTGTAATTTTTTAACTGAAAAGAACTAAAATAAAAAAATTTCTTTGTTGAACTAAGTAGGAATTGATTTTAAAATATTCGTATATAATTTATTTAACAGTATGGATTGAAAATCTTATGGGGTGTTTTAAAATTTATTTGATCATTTAAATTAAAATTCAAAAATGACGAATTTATAATCTAAAATTGACAAAGACGGTAGTAAGCCTTAATATGAAAACAGATATGATATAAGTTAATCTTTAAAGAAAGGAGCCCAATCCGCTTGAGAAGGATGAGTTTCAATGTAGAGTTTTTATTCAAGTTTTCTGTTTTTAAAAAAGAAATATTTTTATAAAATATATACTCACTATCAAGATAGGAAAAAAGAATAAATAAAAGTTTTTTATTCCACGTCGAAGTTTAACTTGGATAAAAATGAAATAAAAGACATTCAGAGGATTATCTGGTTAATCATTTCATACATATTTTTATTGATTCCTATTAAATCGAATTAAAACTAGAAAATATACATAAATAGATAACTAGAACTAACTTATTTTAATAAATTAAACTGTGTATATAATAGTTCTAAAAATTGTCAAGTGTTTAAAAAAATGTGGGCATCTTAAATAATTTCAGGTTAGTTTTCTGTTTGTCGTAATGTTTCTTGTTCTTTTAAGCTGACAATATTGTTTGCACTGGATTTTTTTTCTAAAAATTTATAATGTATTAATGATTTACTTATTTCGAAATAATTTATCAGTTGCAATAATAGAGTCAAAACAAAAAACAAATTAAAATAAACATTGATTTACTTTTATTGATATTCTCAGCGCCAAGATAGTTCTTTTAATAGTTATTTTTACTGATAAATTGAGATTAATAGGAAAAATAATAGATTAGCTTAAAAAGAGCTGATATGAAATAACAATATTAGTTTATAATATTGTTTGAAAAATAATTGAACAATGTAAATAAAAACAGATTACAATTTATTGGAATTTTTTTTACTAAACATTCAATTGAGGTTGTTTATAGTTTTTAATTATAATTCTTTTAATCTTTTTGCTATTATATTTTAAGTATTATATTAAGCAAATATATTAAATTTGACTTTTAATTTGAAAACTCTGTACGAAAGCTAACGAGAAAGTTTCGTGGATAAAACAAGTTAAAAAATACACAATGCTTTAGAAATACAGATTTTTAATTCCATTTTTAAAACAGAAACTATTAAAAAAATTCTGTAATCACAGTTGATCTATCAACACAGGAACATAACACAAAAAATTAAATTTTTTAAAAACAAAACTTTTAAATTTTGTTCGACATTGCAATTGAGAAAAAATATATATTTGAACTTTCATTTGATTTGTAACTTTGAAAAGAAAATCCAAATGTGTAACTATGATTTCAATTAAATTTAATAAAGTCATGTTCGAATTATAAGAATAAACAAGTTGAAAATAGCAAACAATATCTTTAACAAAGCCTGAAGTTTCATTATTTGATATTAAAAAGCAGGATAAATTATTAAAAATTCTGTCATTTAGATTCGAATAATGGTCTCATATTCAATGCAAATATAAATAAATACCGAAATTCTTATAATAAGTCGATATATATGTAAATGGTGGCCATACAAATCTCTGTTTGCAATATAAGTTTACGAAATTTTATAATTTGTTTCTATGGATAGCAGAAATTTTTTGAAAATGTTTCAGTTGATATTTTTAGCTTAAAGATAAAAACACAAAAACGTTAAACTACAAATAAACCTAACAGCTGATTTTGATGGTTTAAATACTTGCAGAAATTCAATTAAATTTTAACTTGGCTTTTAAAATCATTATATGTACATAATTTAAAATAAAATTATTTTTAAAATCCCAAATCATCTGTAAAACAATCAAACGCAAATTTCACTAATTTTCTCTTCAAATTATCCAAGTGCGAGTTTATTCAGTTTAGGCCAAAATCAGTAAAAACTAATCAAAAAATGTAGTTCTAAGCAAATTCTGCAGTATATGGACCACAATATTCCAAAGTCTAGGAAAAAATAAATCCTAAGGATAAGTTAGTCACTAAGTAGTATGGTAAGTCTACAATATACAGGACTCAATATTAAAGAGTCTCGAAAAATTACACCATAAAACTACATATCACTAATTAAAAGTTAACATAATTTTTTTTTAGTTTTAAAGCTGTAGTTTTAAAGTTTTTAGTAGGTGTGGTAAATCTTCAATTTCCGATATAAGCATAAGCATAAGCATCACATTAGTATAAGCATCAATCACAACACGAAAAATCAAATCAATTTGATTATTGGTAAATTCTGAAATATATCTACCACATTATTCCAGTCTTGAAAAATTAAATCCTTAAGATACATTAGTCTCTAAGTAGTATGGTAAATCTACAACATGGGGGTCGCAATTTTAAATAGTCATGAAAAGTTACATCATAAAGCTACATCAGTCGCTAAGTAAAAGTTAACATTTAAAAGTTTCAAAATTTAATCGCAGTAGTTGCGGTGAATCTTCAGTTCCCGATATAAGCATAAGTATAAACATCAAACACGAAAAATTGGACCACAATATTCCAGTCTTGAAAAATTAAATCCTAAGGATACGTAAATCTAGTTGTAAGATAAATCTACAATATATGGATTTCAATATTAAAGAATCTCGAAAAATTAAATCATTAAGCTACGTCATTCACCAAATGAAAATCAACATCATTTTCGTGGTAAATCTTCAGCTATAAGCATAAGCATAGCTGAAGCTATAAGCATAAGCAATAAGCAATATTAAGCTATAAGCATAAGCAATAAGCTTCAGCTATAAGCATAAGCAATATAAGCATCAATCACTACACGGAAAATTAAATTATTTTGGTTATTAACAAATTCTGCAATATATGGACCGCAATATTCCAAAGTCTTGAAAAATTAAATCCTAATGATACATTATTCTTTAACTAATATGGTAAATCTACTAGATATAGGCTTCAATATTATAGAGTCTCGAAAAAGCAACATCATTCACCAAATAAAAATCAACATTTTTTTTTTAATTTTAAAATTTAGTAGTTGTGGTAAATCTTCAGCTATAAGCATAAGCAAAAACATCGCATCAGCATAAGCATCACAATAAGAAAAATTAAATCATAAGGTTGAGATTGTCATAAGGTTGAGATTGAGAAGTCAAAGTAGTATGCCATAAAGTTATCTCTATTTAGTTTAAATCAATAGTTATAAAATGTAGTCACAAAATTAAACTATAAACTGTGGTAAACCTGTAACTATTCGCTGAAGAGATTAATATAGGGAACGCGAAAAATTTAAATCACAAATAAGGCTGTGAAACTCGTCAAGTCAGGGTGATCAATTACTCCCAAAAACAAGATGAAGCCACCCTAAAGGGAAACTGCACGAACACCCCACCCTGGTGCAATCTTACTTTAATATATCAATCATTAGAGGTGAACGGGGGGCTAATATCACCTCTTAATGATATCACCTGGATAACCTGACTCGCACGCAGTTTTGCAAAGAATTTTAACGATCTCGTTAGGGGCCCAAGGTCCATCCCCACGAGATTAGTCTCAGCCTCGAGTTCACTATAGGAATGATAATGTGGGACCCCCCATGACATTAAAAGTTATGTCCCCCAGCCTTTTTTCTGGGCCACCTACCCAGAATCACCTGGTAGGCGGAGTCTCACCTCACAGGTAGATGCCAACGTGTCTCCAGAGGCGTGACTACACCTGGAGCCGTCGACGAATAAGCGACCTCATACCTGCACTGAATGAGCCAATTAGAGAGCGGATGAAGTTTTAGGATTTAGATGAATACAAGAAACTTTTAATGTGATTCTGGGGCGTTAATGTTAATTTCGGAGAGGGAAACCTTACGATGTGACGGTATGGGTGAGGAATTTGTAAGTGAACTCGTAGCGTGATTAGGGTAATTATCTAGGAGTTTAATTAGCGATTTATTTAAATGAGGTTCGACCTACCTCATTCACTGCCTATAATTTTGAATTTGAGGCACGAGTTGGGCTAATTGGGAACTCGTGCACGATTTTTTTCATTTATTATTTTTTTTGTAAGTTAACCCCCCAAGTAAACACAGAAGTTAAAAGACCTTTTTGGCAAAAAAGAAGAAAACCGATTTTTTCCCTTCTTAATATAAGGAAAGCAGCAAAAAAGAAAAGAAATATAAGTAAATAGTTTATGTTTATGGTATATTTTAAGAAA
>JAOUZG010033669.1:403243-416384 GCA_026289955.1 Argiope argentata
ATGAGTGTGTGTGTGTGTAAAGTTTTCCTTTTTTTTTCAAAACACTGCTGTTAATTGATGACTAAAGAATTTATTTCACTCACTGCATTGCCAATATATATCTAATATGGAAGGAAAAAGGCGGCTGGTATTTGAGTTTATATTCACATTATCAGAAAGGAATACTCACACAATAGAAGAAGAATAACTTGATTTTTATTTAATAATCAGGCTAATGATTTTCATTGAAAATTTTCATTGATTGCAGATAGACAAACTTTAGTTTTACAAGCTTTAATTTTTTAATCACAGTGGCAATAATTTGGTGTACTAGCTGGCATTGACGAAATATTATAACATATGTTGTTACCTAACGTTAGATTTGAGTCAAATTTCTCATTCAATTAGTCTATATTTTATAATATTTCGATTTACTCTATTACTAAGTTTTATAGAAAAAACGCAAGCTATCCCTATCTCCAGCAAGTATGCGGTTAACTGCTGATAGTATTTGTGCAGTTTAATCAAAAATGGCTTTTGCGTCAATTAACTCTATGAAACCAAACTAAACCAATTTGCGTTAGAGGCCAAATTTTGCCAAAGAATCACTATGTTCATGAGATAGTATACATGAATGATCTGATTTGTGACTCTACAAAATATTTCAGATATAATAAAGAGATAGGGCTCCTGCTCTTTTTTTAATTATATTTTTATATTTTTCAAGAGGAATAGAGTTGTTGTGTAGCAAAAAACTTGTGACCTTGACTCTCAATTGTGTTAAAAGCTTGCTATCAGGTTAGACTTAGCACACGTTGAATATACTTTCTCACCTACATTTTTCGTCGATGTATTGTTGGATTTAGCTATGTTAACATACCCTTGGTTAACATACCAAGGTGAATTCTTTTGGGATGAATCCCTTAATTTTGTAAGAAAGATAATTTTGATAACAAAGTAAAAATAGCAATTAATGACTGGGACCAGCTTCTTTGGTTCTTCAAACTTATATACACCATCAAGGAGAGAAGCATGTTACTTGACATAGATAATGTGGAAAAAACTCGACGCTGTTGGTGGATCCCTTTTGGAGTACTGAATATTTTTGTAGAGGAATCGGTACTGTTTACCACTATTTAAAGGAATGCACAGAAGTCTCCAATCACAGAAAACATCTTCAAATTGAAAATAAGGACTTGAGTTCAGTATTGATGGTTCCAAGTAATCTTAGGACCCTGAAGGACAGGGAATGTGTCACTTGCGCTCAGTCTCATTTCCGCTAACTCATTAGAGGGTGTCATTTGCGCTCACATGGAAGGTTTACCGGGATTTAATCCCCTTTGGCAGGAAAACTTGGCGTGAATCTAGAGGGGCTATAGAGAATACCCGTTTTTATCGTTGATAAGATTAAGTGACATAATTAAGGGTCCTTATCTTCGAAATATTCGTTTTTTTTCTCACCGTAAAACTGTAAAATTTTCTTTAAGAACGCTAGATACATTTTTGATAGTTTATTTTAGACTAGGTGTTAGATTAAATTTAGAGGGAAAATGAAGAGCGAAAATATATATAAATCTAGATGATAGAATAAACCGAACAATTGAAAAATATTCTTTTGACAAGGACTTAAAGAGTGCCTTGTAACTCTTGCTAATATAACAAAATTGTTATAAAATTATTTTAAAGCAATGATTAATAAAATTTTATTTGAATTTTTAAAAAATAATACTAATAATAATTGAAAAAAAATTTGTAGTAATAAAATAGAACTGAAAAAACTAAGTAACTTAACGAATTAAATTTTTTTAGGTAATATGAATAATTTTTCATGCATTGGTTATTCATTCTTACTTTTTTGCATATATTAATCTTCTAACTTACCATCATTGATTAAAACTGTATTTAAGTTGCAGTGTGATAGAGAATATTTTGTGTATTTTAAAAACTGTTGAATTGAAATAATTTATTTGATTTCTGTTATATATTCGAATAATAGCATTTTCTCAATAAACTATTCACATATACTTAAAAAAAGTTTTTTTTCATTAATATATTGCATAACCACTTTACAATGTTGAAGTATTGCAAAGCAATTTTTAAAAAGTACCTTTTATCTAATTATCTTAAAGATTATGATAAAAGTTGATGATGAAACTAAAAGCAAACGCATTTCCTTAATAGTTATTACTAACATTTGCTAACATTATTACTAACATTTTACAGATATTATACTTCAAAGATTCTAAATTATTCAGCATAAAAATTATAATATTTACTCAACTTGCAAATGATAAATTTAAACAGCAGTTATGCTTTTAAAAAATCCTTCTTAAAATAGTCAAATATTTCAGTTGGGGAAAAGACTCCTTATATGGAGACCATCAAATAAATTGAATAATTACATAACAATTTATGTAATTTGAATAAAATTGTCTTCAACGGAAAATAAAACAAAATTTGTTTTTTCTCATATAAATGTAAGGCAAGTAAATGTTCAAATTACCAACAATATTTGAAATTTTTAAAAATAAAAATAAAATAATTATTACATGTTTAGCCTTTCCTTAGAACTACTTAATTTTTTTGAATATTATATTATGCCACGCTGTAATTTATACTAAATAGGGAAAAATAATATCCACCCTGATTGTGATATAGTCAAAAATAATTAAAAATAAATAATTGAATAATAAAAATAAAATAAATAAAATAATTAAAAATTGTCCCTAAAAATATATGAAATTTTAGAATAGTAAACCTATATAAAAATTGTTAATTTGTCAAATATTTGCAATATAGCTGGAAGGAAATTGATATAATGTTTGAAAACTGGGCGTTAAAAACTATAGGTGTACAAAGTTTTTATAATAATAATTGTTGTAAATATAAAAGTGTAAAAAATGTTTAATCTCCATAGCTTTCATGTTATTTTATGTTATTAATCTCGCTAGTACTCAAGTTTTACGTCATTTTTGTAGAAATAAAATTATATAAACATTTATTTAAATCAGATTCATAATGAAAAAATTTTTATGTGTGTGTGTGTGTAATTTTCAGCAGTTAAATAATAGATTTCAAGAGTTCTTCTTCGTTTGTATGCAATACATTAATTAGGAAGAAAAAATACCCTTGTTCATTTCAACAAATATTTATATCAAACGCCCTTTTGAAAAATATTTTAACTCAAGTTAATATTATTAACATAATCAATACTGCCTTTATACAGAGAAATGTCTCGCAATGTCTGATAGAAAATGCATATTTTACAAAAAAAAAAAAAAGAAAAAAAGATGTTTAAAGAGAACATTTTCACGCGCGAAATTTGAAAACTATATCTTAGATAGAATAGGATATCTAATACTCAGGTAATAGAATTTTAAGGTCATGACAAAACAAAATCTGTGGTTTCATATTCAGGTTTTAGTAATACAACTGTTTAAATTAACAAAAAAAATATAATTGGTTAGAAAATAGAATGATTTGTGCTTTCCGCACATTTATAATTCTATAGATTTTGTTTCCTACGTCATTATAATTATTACGTTAAGAAGACAATTTGTTTCATATTGCTTACTTTAAAAGGAGTATTTTCAAAATAGTATAAATAGAAAACTTTGCCATATTTGAATCATCTAAATAGAACTTCACCTTTCTAAGAAATACACTTTAAAGTAGAATAAAACATAGTTTATTAAAATTGTTTAAAATTGGTTTTGATTTTCTAGTTCATATCAACATATAAAATCTAAACTCAAGTTTGATATTTTATGAACTGTAGCATTTCTTTTTTTTATTCGTTTATTCCTCAAGATATAAAAACACACATATTGTTTGGTGTCTTTGTATATATGTTATGATCTTTTTGATTTAGTTTTTCCCAACTCCAATTAATGATGATGATTATAATTGCTTTCTGAGAGTAAAGATAGACCTCTTGGTCTGAACATCAAATTCAGAAAATAATTTTTATTCTAATTTAAACCCCTTTGGGGAAACATTCTTCCTCTTCCCCCAAAAGAATAACCTAACATTATTGATTTCAAGCTATTTAAATTCTATTTCTGCTTCGCTAAAGCCTATAACATATTTATAACCTTTCAATAAGTTATTTTAAAAAATACCCTGGAATTGTATTAATTAAAGGGCACAAAATTTTGTTCCTAATTAACTCCTTCGACACCTATACAGAATTGCATTATCTTAATAACACTTGGGCATATATGATGGTGTTCATGTGATATAAGGACTGACTTTTTGAATTAGTCAGCAAAGATTTATCAAATATCCACTGATAATGTTAATTCATTTCTTAGTTCAGATATAATGTCATTAAAAATCAACTGAATTTATCAGTAACGTACTGTATAATTTTGTTGAAAATGGGACCAAATAAAGAGCTTTTAAAAGCAGAAATATGCAGAATATGAACAGAAAACTGCAAGTGATGAATTTCTTGCAAGAAGAATTGTTTTCACTTTTCTAAACGTGAAAATTTTTCTAAACGTGAAATTAAGGCTTCTATCAATATCAAAGCAACATTTGTCTTTCTAAACAACATTTTTCGGAAAAGGAATATTTGATTTTGCTTAAGAAACGGTCTATTTGTTTGATTTTAGACGCCGATCGTGTATTCTGTATGAATATAACGTATTAAAGTTGAAATATTCTGTGCGTAAGAAAATTATGAACATGTTCCTCCATAGTAAATTTTTAAAGCAAATTTTGCTCATTCTACTTATTACTTTTATCACATCTTTGAAACGCGGTACGGGTCATTAGCATTTTTCCCACGGCAGCCTTTTAACGTTATCAGAGATATGGAGTATCATTCTCACTTTGACAGTGATTGACTACCATATGGCGCACATTGTAAAATCGCCAAATTTTACATACAAAGATAAAAGTTACAATGTGGTACTCTTTTTAAGGCTTGAGCGCAAATGACACCCTCTAATGAGTTAACGCTAATGAGCCTGAGCGCAAATGACACAGAACCGAAGGACATGATGTCTAAAATTGCCAGTTTTTTTGCTAATTGTTTGAAAGTTTGTAGAGGGGGAGGTGGTCAGTATTTGACCACTTTGGGGTTAATTATCTCGAAGAAAATATCGGTTTGACAGCTTTGGTCAATGTAAGGATGGACATTGCTGCAGTCCACAGTCCGCCACAACAAATCCTGTCGATACTGCTACGTTCAGTGGTGGCGGGGTGGTCGGCTGTACAGAAGAAGAAGGAGTACTAAATATTTCAAATCTTCATCCCTAAGAAATTGAAATTGCTATCTCGATCTACAGAAAATCTGAATATCGATCTGAAATCGATGTCTACAGTGATGGAGAGGAAATAAGAATGTGATTTATATCCATCATTTAATCAAAATTCACAATTACGAAATCCGTTTCCTGTTGTTTCTTCACTCGGTAAGATTTTTCGTTCACTCAAATATTTTTTTTTTTGCTTTTCTTGTAATTTATATGCAGATTTGGACAAAGAATACAACAATCTGTCTCGTAATCTAGATTAAAGAATGTGGACCTGAGAGAAAGAAAAAGAGAAGATGAAGTATTTTCTTTAGGAATTGAGGAAGTAGTTATTGTAGTAAAATAAAGCTGCTTTTGTTCTAATATTTAAAAAAAACCCTGAATTTTAATGTCCGTTTACCGATAGCTTGCCTTTGAAAATTCCAAATTTTATGAATTAGAAGCTCTCTCTTTTTTCTTTTTTTAAAACTTGCAACTGTATATAATATACTTTTGATAGATAGATAGGGACGGAAATAGTGGAATACCATGGACCGGCCAACAACAAGGTTTTTACACAGTATAACCGAGGCCCCCGAGGAAACTGACGCAACTTTGACACACTTTTGTACCCTACCTTTGCTAGTGGGCTCAACAGAACCAGCCGAAAAGTCCATTTCGTGAGGAACCCATCTCCAGAGGCCCTAGAAACCTAAACTTTCAGACACGTTGTCATCGTTCCCTGAACATACTTTTGATAATAACCGAACAAGGTTTAGGAAAAGAATTTATTTCATGCAAATAATTTCAATCAGTGCAGAATAAGTCCTAGTTATGTCTTGTTTAGGCTGTCTTTTAATGTCCAATTCCTTGTCTAGTGATATTATTCCTTCCAATATTAAATGCCCTAAAAGCATTGCCAAATTAGAATAATTATGCCTGTTATAATACTTCTTTAATACATGCTAAAAATCAAATTTGTACCTTTCAAACTAAAAACAAACAAACATGCAAAAGGTTTTCGCCTCAATATCATAAGAGCATTGACCATTGTTGAGAAAACATTGATAATAATTGTCCAAAATGACAGGGAAACAAGACATTTATGGAGACAACCCATGCTATCCATTTCTAATTTCATGTAAATAATGGCTAATTTAGCTTCTCTGCCTTACCATCTTGCATTCAGTTCTTCGAATACAATATGCCTTCTACCAGAGATAATTATTTATTAGATCCGAGCCCCAACAAATCGCCGTGTTCAAATAATTGAGTTCACGTCTCACTCCAATGCGGAGATGATGTCATTTCATGTTTCATAAATACATTTAATTCAATGAGACAGCGATATCATTAAGTGCACGGGACGACTTTTTTCAGGACTTTTAAGTGTCGTGACCCGACCTCCACGTTAAGGCTATTTGGTCTGAATGGGACGTTTTACCAAATGGAAACCGAAAAAGTCAAGAGAAAAAAGTGGCCGTACTCACGATGCTTTGACTTAATAGCCAATCCGTGATATGCTAAGTAGAACCGTGTACGCTAATGGTGGTTTTTCTTACATTCACGATTAGTGGTTTAAATTTAAAACGCATTAAGCGGAAATAAAAATTGCTCGTTTGGGAGTAAAAAATTGGACTTCTGCATCCCAAATATAAATTGAACATGCTATCTTTGCATTTTTTTCTCTTTTTTTCAATTTAGTATTTGGAGTTTACATCAACCGGTATCTTGCATCGAATAGTTAAAGACCGGTTGATCTATCAATGGTATTGAAAGAAAGCAATATACAAAAGAATCTAGGGCAACATTTTCCCATGAAGTGTATGAACCAATTTTTCCGTGAGGAACAGAAAATAGTTATCTTAAAAAATAATGTATACACATTACAACAGAATCGTCATGAAGTAGATAAAGTACTGGAAAGTGTTTGTGGCAAATGCAATACATTTTTACGAACATTTTTCTTTTTAAGCTGATGACTAGAAAATATCGGATGGCTACAATTAAAATTAGAGCTCTGTTGAGGAAAAATAAGGCTTAAATATTAACTTGATATATCATTGGTTTCCAGTACAAAATATTGGATAGGGGTAAACACGGCAGACTGATTAAGAGGATGGCCTCGTTCGTGGCACACCAGCATTTCACAGTGGATCTTCTTTCACTAATGGCTTAAGGCTCGCCATACGCAAGGACATTTATCAGAGGACATCTGAAAAGTATCTGAGAGCTCCCTCCTCTTTGTTCATTTTTTTTAATTGTAGATTTTTAGAATTAATGTTGTTTTTGTTACTTATAGCACTTAACATGTCCGCTGACAGACTTGTCAGAGATTTAAGCCGAGTGTGCAGTAGCTTCAGAGGGAAAAGACCCTGGAAATTCGACAGCAGAAGACTGACTTTTAGGTCATACGAGGATGACGCATAAATTCGCTAGCACAACCCCTTTTTACAGGGGGAGGGGAGAGGCTCTTTCACCCACCTCACTGATAGAACACTGGGTAGAGAACAACCATTTCCGAAACAGGACTCGAACCCGGGATGCCCAGATCTCGGGGAAGATACGCTACCCCTAGGTCAAGTTTCCGATTCGTTGTTACATGATTGTGATAATGTGATTCAGTTTAATAGACTGATAGAAGAATTATATCATTATCATGTCAGAACATGATGTTATTTCGGGAATGGGCGTCAACACAAAGTTGAACAAAAGTTGAAATTTTATCGTCTGCATGAGCATCTCAAGAAATCAGCTTTTAATAACGCGTTTCCATTGTATTTACAAAAGCTTCGATTTTTAAAAAAATAAGTTAATGATTACCTCAAATAAAACCCAGAAAAATGTCATTTTGAACACGTGAGTATATGAAGTGAAATAAATAGGAAATGCGATTTTTTTAAAAATAATAACTGCGAGACAAAGTTTTTTGTATCGTTTGCAATACTAAAGTGACTCATTCAATGAAGCGATTAAAATGAATAAAAATATAATTTAACTCGCACGAGCTCGTGGTGCTTGGCCGTTCAAGAAATGATGTCCTGATATGATACGTTAAAATATGCATAGCAGATTTCCTTTTAATCTTTTTATTAAGAATTGCTGCCAGAAACTCTTTTCTAACCTTTATCCACCTTTTCCTTAAGTTCTGAAAATTCACACCAAAGAGATATATAATTTTGATAAACATTAGGAACATGACAAACATAAACATCTTTGAGGAGCCCTGAAGAAAGGTTTAGAAGAGTTTTGAAAAGCTTTAAAGTGCATTGAATGAAAGCTTTGAAGATTTCATAGAGCTTTGCAGAAATAGACTTTAATTTCAGCCACTTTAGATGTTAATTTAATTCATTAGAAAAAATGAATAACATTAATTCAGGGGAGCAGAGGGCTTAGAGATGCAAACATGAAACAGATCAGTTTATCCTTTTTCGAGAAATGCAACTTGGCAATATCAATATGAAGAAATACCTTTCTCGTTGTTTTTACCTTACTGTTATCTTCAAAATAAGCGATACTTATTAATTTTTCATAATGAAATTCTTTGTCTTTGAAAATTAAAAAATTTTTAGTCATCTTGTTATTTTTACTTTCATAATAATTTTGTTTAATTTCGGGGTTTTATGCGGGTTAATTGGCCGAATTTTGAGATTTATATCCGTTTATCATCAATCAAGAGTTCGATTTCATGTTTATATTTTCCTAAAATAAAAATTTAGTAGGTGAAAAATATCAAACACTGGCAAGTAAAAAATATGGAATTTATTCCATATTAAGTTTATGAGGCTTATTTAAACTAATCAGGCACCTTTGTAATTTATATCAGTTTGTAATCAACTCCCTTTTCAATTCCACTTTTGTATTTTTCTAAAACAAATCTACACTAGGCTAAAAATATGGAATAGTATTCCATATATTTATCTTGAATTAGAGTAACTGAATATGTAAATAAACACTTGAAAAATAACCATTAATAAAAAATTGAGAAAGGCTTCGTGAAGATTTATACAATAATTCTTATATGGTATCCAAGTTCCCCACCAATAATCATTAAAACTAAACTCCCATAATGTGATTTTTTTGTAACTGGAGCTTTACTTTCGGAGAGAAGAGGAGTTAACCCACAGGGTGAGTAATTCTTTAAAATCTCTATTTAGATGCGATGTTTTTAAATAAGTTCATATATTTTTCAAAGAAAGAAAACTGATGCTACATATTACAAGATAATAATATAATGCAAAAAGATTAAAATGAAATCTGCTATGCATATTTCTATGTATCATGTCAGAACATCATTTCTTGAACGGTCAAGCACCACGTGCTCTTGCAAGTTCAATGATATTTCATTCAATTTAATTGTCTCATCGAATGAGTCACTTTAGTATTACAAACGATCATAAGAAACTTTGTCTCGCATTTATTGTTTAAAAAAAATATCACATTTCCTATTTATTTCATTTCATATAATCCCGTGCTCAAAATGACACTTTTCTAGGTGTTATTTGCTGTAGTCATTAACTTATTTCTTCAAATCAGAGCTTTTGTAAATGCAATGGCAACGCGTTATTAAAAGCTGATTTTTTTTTTAGATGCTCGTGCAGATAATATTTTTTTTTTATTTTTCACCTTTGGATTTTTGTTACCGCCAAAAACCTCATCCCAAAATCCACATCATGTTCTGACCTGATAATAAAATTCTATAATCGTAAAAATAAACACTCTAAACTGCGAAAACGCGGAATGTAACTGGAAAAGGACTGATTTTCAAACCGAGGAAATGGTGAGATACGTAGCAGGAGAGTTAATATAGAATTAATCATGTGAAAAAGTAGCTGATAAAATGTGTTTGCTATTTTAATTGAAATTAAGTGCGCAATTGTTGTGTTTTAATTAAACATGTTTATACTAGACATGGCATGAAATTACTTAAATATGATTGGTAATAGACTGATATGTAGCATTATATTTCTGTTAAAAAATACTTCATTAGATTCCTTCCTTTTTTTTAAATTTCTAATATGGGATTTATGATATATTATATATGTAATATCGCAGTTATGCTGAAAAGGGAATTTGTTCAGTATGACAAAATATACAATATAGATGTACAATATTTAAAACATTTTTAAGTTTATGCAATAAATTTTTTTACATTTAAAAAAATAAAAAAACAGGATAGAATTTTTAATTTTTTCCCAGCTAATTAATATTTTAAAATTTTTTCAGGCTGATAATGTTTAATTTACAGGATAATAATTTTAAAAGATACAAATATCCATCATTTGTTTATTTTATTACATTTTAATATTATTTTCATTAGATTCCCTCCTTTTTTTAGATTTCTATTATGGGATTTTCGATATATCATATGTTTAATATCGTAGTTATGCTGAAAAGGGAATTTGTGCCGTATGACCAAATATACAATACAGATGTTTAATATTTAAAACATTTTTAAGTTTATGTAATGAATTTTAATACATTTAAAAAATAAAAAAACACAGAATATGATTTTTAATTCTTTCCCATCTAATTAATATCTTTTATTTTTTCAGGCTGATACTTTATAATTTTAAAAAAATAGAAATATACATTATTTGTAAACTTTTATTACATTTTAATATTCATATTTCAAGGTTTTTTGAGAGTTAATTATATCTAAATCCAATGAAATCAAGCGCCTAAAATCACCATTGCATTTAAATTTTGAATCATTGATATATTTCAGGGCAGAAAATGATATTAAATAAATTCAAAAAGAAGGTGTAGACATATGTTCCTGAAACTGATTATATAGGGCATTTTTAGATCAATTTGATCGCATAATCCTCCCGTTTTGAAGTTGACAGTTTTAAGACGGATTTCTGAAGTTTGAATTTCGATCAGGCTGATAATGACGGAAGCTGGTAAACTTTTGTTACTGTTGTTAATTATGTCACTTGCCTATGAACAAGCCCCCCGCTGATACAGCAGCAGATTTAAGCCGAAAGGAGCGTCTCTTGTTTTTGAAGTAGCGCCAACTAGTACCACGAGTACGACTTAGCTACACACTCACCACAGTCCCTTTTTACAGGGAAGCACAATAACACATCTCACAGATAGCACACCGAAGAACAGCCATACCCAAACCGGGACTCCCAGAACACTAGGAAGACGCGCTACCTCTGTGTCAGAAAGCAGGTGGTAAACTTTATGAAATGGTAGATCTTTAATAAAATCGGATTTCGGATCTATATTCCTCCGGCACTATAGCAAAGAACATTTAGGTGAAAGGGGAGGAGAGGGCTATCTTTGGAATAGAAATAAAAGTCTAAAAAAATAATGACATTTCTCTTACAAATATCATGAATAGATTTCATTTAAAACATACATTTTCTAGTATAACTTAATTTAATTTTGGTTTGATTCACAGGTGGAAACACGCGATTTTTAATCGCTGTCAAAAATCAATATTGGATTTAGGATCTCCGTCTTCAAATAGCACGAGAAGGCAATTGGACACAATGGATTTAACATGCATCATGTTCTTGTCCACAATCGTGTCTTGAAACCTCGAATATCTGACCGCGAAGTCCCTTGATACTGTCACTATGTTCTTTTTAATGTTGTTGTAGTGACTTAAGGCTCTTGATAAATCCATCGACAGTTATTTGTCAGTGATTTAAGCCGAGTGAGCGTCTCCTGTTTTTTCAGTAGTGCCAACTAGGGCCAAGAGTGGGATACGACTTAGCTACTTCATGCATCACACACTTGATTGTAGAACCCCCTTTTTTAAGGGTTGGGGGCACATTCACACATCTCACAGATAGCCAGTCGAACAACCATGCCCGAATCAGGATGCCCAGATCATGGGGAAGTCACACTACCGCTATGCCAGGATGTCGGCTCTTTTTAATGTAAAGTTAAGTCTAAAGGATAAAAATTAAAAAAAAGTCGAATGCAAAACATAATTTGTGTAGAAATAAATAAATTCAAGAATTTTTAAAAAGCATTCCTGTTCTAAAAATTTATTTCTTCATTAAAATTTGGAATATGGGGAAAAAAAAGAGTAATATATACAAAAATCTGTTCATACTTTGTTATATCTTATTGGCAATTTATAAAATACCAGCATTCTGCAGAAGACTGATCTATTTTAAGAAAAGTACGAAATATCATTATTATTTTACATTATTTCTAAGCATTATATATAATACCTAGTCATTACTAAAGAATGTATTTAGATAAAGTATGGAAAATGTCATGATAACGCTATTACTTAAATAGATTAATAGCTTCAAAACAAAGATACAAAAATATAATTTTCATTTTCTTTAATTATGTGGCTACAAAAAGTATGAATTTTTGACGACATTTTGTGCATGTACGACAACAAATTATAACACTTTGTGCAAACATGCACAGCAGTAGACGTAAGTAAAAATTTCTTTAGTAAGAATCTTGTTTAAATCACCATCGACTATAATCTCAACCATGTTGGTTTTTCTTTCTTTACATTTGGCATGATTTCCTACTTTGCTGGTTTGACATTTGCATTCTTTAGAATACCTAGAAAATGCATGAAATGTTTAAAAGTTTCAAAGATTTCTGAATAATTTTTGGCAATATATAAGGACTAAGTATTCTATTGAATGTCTAGAAAGTTCATGATATATTTAATAGTTTCAAAGATTTCCGACTAATTCTCGCTATATATAATGATTATGTATTCATAGAATACCCAGAAAATGCAAAATGAAATGTTTAATAGTTTCAAAGATTTTCGAATAATATTTGGTAATATATAATGACTAAGAATTATATAGAATATCTAACAAATGTATATTTATAATAATTTCAAAGATTTCAGAATAATTTTTGGCAATATATAATGACTAAGTATTCGAAAGAATGTCTAGAAAGTTCATGATATCTTTAAGTTT
>JAOUZG010033669.1:464780-478408 GCA_026289955.1 Argiope argentata
ATCATATTTCAATCTTCATCTTATTGGATATATAATTCTTATTATCATATTTCAATCTTCATCTTACTGGATATATAATTCTCATTATCATATTTCAATCTTCATCTTACTGTATATATTATTCTTATTATCATATTTCAATCTTCATCTTACTGGATATATAATTCTTATTATCATATTTCAATCTACATCTTACTGGATATATAATTATTATTATCATATTTCAATCTTCATCTTACTGAATATATAATTCTTACTATCATATTTCAATCATCATCTTACTAGATATATAATTCTTACTATCATATTTCAATCATCATCTTACTAGATATATAATTCTCTTGCAAATAAATTCTAATTTAAATCTGTCGAAAGCAATTTTAAAGAAAGTCAAATAAAAAAAAATACTTAATGTGGAATTAAAAAATTCATGCTCGTACATGCTCGATGATACTTGAGAATTTAACCACAAAAGAATAAACTCTTGAAATTGTGTTTCAAATTCGAATTGCTCGCTATCAAATAATCATGGACCACTAGATGTAACTATTCCAATCTTCATCTTACTGGATATATAACTCCCTTACAAATAAACTCTAATTTAAATCTTTCGAAAACAGTTTTAAAGAAAAGCAAATAAAAAAAGAGCTTAATGTGCAATGAAAAAGAAAAAAAAATCATGCTTATGCAGAACTAAATGAATGATGACACAAACCAGCATTTTTGCTTTAAACATTCAATAAAAATAAAGAACAAAGAAAAAAAAGGAATTGGCTGACATAAAATGAAAGGAGCGTGGAGTAAAAAGAGAGAAGATTGCAAAAGCGCCGCATGAAGTGAAAGTCAATTAACTGCAGAATTAACGGTTAGCGCTGGAACCGTCAAAAATCCAACCAATTTTTTTCCCCACTCCATTCCTTCTAACTCTTTTAATTCCAGTTTCTTTTCCAGATAGCAACGAAATGGTGTTCCAACCATCACCTGATAATGACAAGTCGACGCGAAAAGTGCGAAAGGGAGAGAGAGAGAAAGAAAGAGAGAGGGAGAGAGAGAGAGCAAAACGGAGATGTAGGAGCACGAGCGGAGGAGCCAGTCAAACCTTGTGGAAGCATTAAAGGGATAGGAAAAAGTTATCCAACAAATAAAACATTATCTCTCAAATTTCGTTCGAAAAGGATGGAAAGAAAGAAAGAACAGGATAAAAAAGAAAAAAAACAAGAGGAAAAAGTTGGCAATTACAGGAGATCTATTATTTAGATAGCAAGTGTAGTATAAGCGCTTTTTGAATTCCTTGCTTCGCTAAAAATCGATACATTTCCAGAGAGGGGGGGTGAGAAATGGTAGAGAGAGAGGCATTGGGGGTGGGGCAGAGGAGTGGAGTTGAGTAGACACTTAACTGCAGCAGACAGTTTGGATAGAAAGAAGTTTTTTGCTGTGGGTTTAGAAGAAAGCAGGTTGAGGTAAAGCAAAATAAGTGATATTGGGGAGGTGGTATTAGATTCGGAAGTGAAAAATGTAGGAAAAGCGGATAAATCAAGGTAGGAGATTCCGTGTGGAAATTGCGTGAGTTTCCTTTTACTTGAATATTCTAGTTTTATGAGACTAAGTGACTACGATGACTGAATTAAGTGACTAAGTAATGACTTCTCATTTATTTAAAGGGAAAATATCATTAAAATATCGCAATAACATGTGAATATCCATTTTTACTTTCTCATATACGAAGTATTAATAGGGAAAAAATTCACCATCGAAGTTTTAATGAATCTCCATGCTTCAGATTATTATAGACAAAAAATTCACCTTCGAAATTTTAATGAATCTCAATGCCTCAGATTATTATAGGTAAAAAAATTACCTTCGAAATTTTAATGAATCTCCATGCTTCAGGTTGTTATAAACAAAAACATTCACATTCGAAATTTTAATAAATCTCCATGCTTTAGGCTGTTGTAGGCAAAAAATTCACCTTCGAAATTTTAATGAATCATTAAGCTTCAGATTGTTATAGACAAAAAATTCCCCACCGAAATTTTAATGAATCTCTATGCTTCATACTGTTATAGACCAAAAATTCGCCTTCGAAATTTTAATGAATCGCTATGCTTCAGAACAGTCTGGTTCCGCAAAACATAACTTTTGAGTTTCGCCTGCTTGTCTATGAATATTATAGACAGTATCTTTGAGCTATCTTTTAAAATTTTATAGACGATTTTACAACCAAAAATTTGCAGATCTTTACCAAGTTTTGAACGAAATTTATAAAGAGGAAGTTTTGTCTGTCTGTTCGAGTGCAGAGAGAGAGAGAGAGGGATAAAACTTAATTTAGATCTTAACGCTTTAAAAGGCATATCCGTATCAAATATTGAAGCAAATATGTAGTTTATTGTCTATCAATCTACATACTTGTATGCAAGTAAATGCACTAAAAATGCAATTCCTTAAATAATTATTAGCTTGTAACTAAATTTATTGTTGAGAGACAAATTTTAACATATATATATATATATATATATATATATATATATATATATATATATATATATATATACGAAAAAGCTGTCCATATGTTACGAAGCTCAAAAATACCCTTGTAAAACTAAAATAAAAATCTGAGTACTTGTTCACGGTTACTACTGAAGTGTTCATGGCTTTACCCCAACTTCACAATTTTTATGTGAGATTGTTGAAACACATATATGCGTTAGTCTACAAGAAACATTTGAGGAGACCACTCCCAAAGATTTTATTACCATAATCAAAGGCAAATCAAATGATCTGAGTCAGGAAATATATGAGTAACTACAATATAGATTGAACTCGCACTTATGTGTTATTGTATACTTTAACATTGCATTAAATCAAATAATTTCCTTTTCAAATAAAATTTTCTTAATTAGTATATCGATTTTTGGAAATTAAACTTAGCTGACACGTAATTATTGCTATTAAATGCATCAAAACAAAAAAGAGGATTATTGAATTAATCATAATCGATATATTTCGAGATTTATTCGTTATATGTTAACATTTTATTGGTAAATTCAAAAAATAATTAATTGTAACTGAATTACGGTTTAAATAACAAATTCAAAATATTAATAATAGCGGGAAATGATTAATACTAATCCTCATGCAATGCTATTGGTTCATGCTATATTAATGATCTTTAATCATGATAACACCTTGTTAGAATGAATAATTACCAATTATTATTAATAGCAACCGTGATTATTATAGTTTTATAACTGTGTAATTGCTTTGATAGTAATAATAGCGTAATGGATGAAAGCTACTGTGAGTCCACATAAGGCGAAGGTAATCTATTACTTGCAGAATAATGTGAACAATAAAATAAAAATTAATTTCAGATTAGATTCCTTTCCTTATATTCAGATATAAAATATGGACTTAAATTAATTATATCTTATAATATTCTCTATAATTTAACATATAATTTATGATTTTATAATTAATAATTTTATTTTTTTGTGTGTGTGTGTAATTTGGATGTTCAAAGAGAAAGTGTTTGGTTTTAAAAATGTAAAAATTAGGATATGTAGGCAAGATAAGCAGTGAAAATTATATTATGGCACGTATTTTTGGTAGAACACTCATGGCTAAACGAAAATAACCAATCCTAAGTCTTTTAACCCTTTTGCGGTCGTATGTCTGGTCTCAACCACCATTCAAGAAGGTGCATCATTTTGACATTTTATTTATTCCTTTTTTAAGTTTTTAATTGTTAAAAACATCTACAGAATGTTAAAATGATGCAAATTTATTTTTCAGGGAAACTCAACTTAAAGCAGTTGCATGTGCTTATTTTTTGGTGCAATAAACAGGTCCATGTATTAGGTGAATAATTATGCATTGAATTACTTTTCCGACCGCAAAGGGTTAAATTCTGTTTAGGTTATATGATTAATTTTTTCTTCGAAAATCCTTCGCCTGTGATGTAATGTTATATAATTTGCAAAAATCGATTTATTTTATAAATTTCGCTTGTATAATTTGTCATAAATCTATTTATTTTATATAATTCAAGTCTTATTGTGAAGATGTAGTTTTAATCACTTGCATCATTCATTGGAGCTATACAATTTTTCGGGGTTTCCTTTGATGATTTTACAGACAAACTAAACGCTTGGATTTGCTATTTTACAAGGAAAACGTGGTTAAAAAGCATGTCTATGAGAAAAATTTACCTATAAATAACTAAGAATTCAACTAAGAAAACTCTACTTATCCTTAAACTTTCAAGAAAAAGACAATAAACCACCTCAGCACAAATTGACATAATATAAGGGCACAAAAGAGTCATGTGATCGAAAAGAAGACGAAAACCAAACCAGAAACATCTCTTTTTATTGAAAGCATTGAAAGTAAAAATTGCCTTCTCGAAGATTATTTAATAAACGGTACTTACTTATTATACCGTCAAACTTTATCTCCAAATTTGAAGTCGTCACCATTGAGTTGCTAATTATGGCAATCGGGCAGTGGTGTAATCCGTTGATCTTTATCGCCAAATTTAAATTCGTCGCCAAAGAGTTACTAAACCGTTAGCGATTGTTGACTAAGACGGTATTATACGTAAGTATCATCACACAGATGATCCTTTGTACAGTCGGTGTATCTTTTTTTCAAGTGAAATATGTATACGTGCAAAGAATTTGTGTGCATTAATCTTAAATAAATAAATAAAAATATCAAGCAAACAATGCACGTTTAAAAGTATTACTAGTCAGGAATTTTATATTCAAATGCATTGCTGGAATGATATATTCAGTTATACTATAAATAAAAAAAAAGTTTTAATTTCGTGGTTAAATCCACAAGGTTAAATATTTCTAATAAACATACTCAAATTTCAAATAGAGAATTTAAATTTTTTTTAAGAATAAAGTATTCTCATTACAGTAAAAATCGACAGTGTAACATGTATTCTATTATTGATTCCGGCAAGAAAGTTGTTACTTTCAGAAAAAGGAAGATGTCTATCAAATGCTAAATGCCATTACTATATTTATTTGTAAATCATCTGTCCTATGACATGATGTTCCTTTTTCTTCCTGAAATTTGATCTATATTCCAAAATTAAATTAGAGAATTAATCCCGCTTCAAATCATATGATTGTGTTTTGATTTCATAGTTTTCCTTTCGTAACCTCGAGTATTTATCCAAGTATAAAGTCTAACATATGTTAACCAGCATAGAAAAGATTACAGAGTTAAAAAATAAAGAAAATGAAATTTTCGATTCGTAAATTTTTTGTACGAACATTATTATTTCGTATATTATTATTTGTCTTATATAATTTGTCATTAACCAGTTTAAACTGGTCTGAAACAATATCGGGACTTCTCTATCGGTCTCTATACCTCGATAATATATATATAATGATAATTTTTTAAAAAATTTTCAATTTCAATTTTTCTAGTTGGCAAACAAAGTTTTTTAGAGATCGACTGATATTCAGAGGAAATAACAGCTATGATATCATATTTCTACGTCAAACTTTTAAAAACGCATCTGTTGTGAAGAAGCATACATAATAATAAGGCAATACTGGTAAAAGCAGATAAAATATTTTTTGCCCATTAACTTCGGAGACATCAAAACCTCCTAACCAAAATAACATTATGTTCTGGCATGATAAAAAATATACAGAATTAAAAAAAATTTCAGATTTGGTAAGTTTTTTGGTGAAAATCCAAAGTCAATAATGGCGTATTAGACAAATCAAAGTGAGAAAAATAATCAAATTATTTAAGAGAAAATCCGTTACGTTATAATAATAATTCGAACTACAATATCATAATTTAACATGGCCATACAGGAATTATTCCTTGATATTTAGGATCGTGGGATTAATAATCATGCAAATAACATGAATCTTTGAAAATTCAAATGTAAGGCAAAACTTTAATAAGGCGTTTCATGGGATTATATATTGCATGCTTCTGCAATAAGCAAATTCAATTTCCACTATTTCTTTATCGTGTAATTTCTGTTCGATACAGATAAAAATATGCACGTAGCAAATTTTGAATAATTTGTAATAAATAAATAAATTATAGTGTTTTTAAAATAATGTTTATATATTTTGTACTATTTATGATAGTTTTAAATTTATTTATTTATTTTATTTTATAGAGTATCAAGAAATAAACATGAATGACTCGTCATCTTTCGCCGTACGACGTAAAAGATGTGAATCTTCAGAAAGAGTTCGGGGTAAAAAAAATCACTGAAATTCTCATGACTTTTTATTGTTTCGCTTTAGCGATCTCATTTCTTTCACGTAAATTTTCCATGACTCGTATCGCTAAAAATTGATTTGGGAAATAAAATCCATAGATAAATAAAGATAAAAAGGACAATAAATTATTTATTCCTATTAAAAATATTTGTAAAAATATCCATTCACGAAATTTTGTTGAAATATTTTAAATGAAGATGAATTCTAAATTTTGTTTATTTACTTAAATGAAAAAAAAAATCATTATTAAAACATTTGTCATACAGTCACCACTCTATTTGGAGTTGAGATCCTTATTTTAAAGATATAATTGGGATAATAATAATGATATAAATTAAGAAATAACATCAAGAAATAAGCATTTCCCCTGCGCCTAAAGGGAAACTTCCTTTCAACCTTCCCGTGAGTTTATTTGTAAACCGTCCCGGAAGATGGCCAAGACGTGTAGTTAGCGACGTGCTCTTTTGTCGCCAAATTTCTGTTTCTTTATTTCACTCTTTGGCGCTTTTCTGTTTCCGCTCCGTCGCCCTCTGCAATCACAGTTTCTAATGCCTTGAGACTTCTCTTTGCCTCATCTTTCGAGCGAAAGCGGTGCAATATATAAAAATCATGAACCGCATCTTTCGACGTGGCTGCTTTGCTGTGCGAATGAAATTATATAAATAAAAATAGTTATATGCGCCCTGATTTAATGTTGTTTAAATAAAACTTACAAATTTAATATATTTTCAAAAAAAATTTAACTTTTTTTATTGCAAATGAGGGTTTTTTTTTTATTTCACTTTGATGGCTTATCTAATTAAACGAAGAGGGAAGAACTATTGACAGTGAAGAATACGACAGCTTTTATTTCCCAAAGTGCTCATAGTAAAAAGAAGCAAATAACTTTGATATGTGGATAGGTTGCCTAAATAAAACTGGTCCATATTTGTGTTTAACTCAGATTAAAATTTAGCAAACCTAGTGTAGTTAATTAAAATGCCAACACTCTATGTTTTTTGGATAATGATGGTTAAAAATGCTATCAGTGGATCGGATTCAAAATTATATTTCTTTCTTTTTCAATATTCCTTTTATTCATATTTCTCTACCAGACTAGCCTTTATTATTATTAGATTATTAGCCCTTTAGCTACTAATCTGCCTCAACCGGCCGTGTAAATTTTGATATGTATTATACAAAAATACCACAACTTTATCGCTAAATTTCTAGTCGTCGCCAATGAGTTGCTAAACTGCCAATTATGGCAATCCAGCAATGGTGTAACTCATTGATCTTTATCACCAAATTTAAATCCGTCGCCAGTGAGTTACTAAACCGTTGGCGATCGTTGGTGAAGACGATATAATACGTAAGTACCTAAATTTAATTCCGGAGTGTAAGTTCTTCTTTAAACAAGAGATGCAGGATGTGAAGTAGAAACACTCTTGGTTATAACTCATTTCAAATCCTGCATATATCTTTTGAAATAGAAATCGCCCAGTTAGGATGGAATATGCCCGACCGATTGGGCCGTTTCATTAGCGAAATAGTTAAAATAATACCTTTTATTTACTAGGTTATATTATAAGTGGGCAGTTTAATCTGTTAAATCTAATTCAGTTGTTATGGGGTCAATAGACATGAGAGGTAGGGCCTTTATTTCTTTAATATAATTATCGATCATGTAACAGTATTAAATATTTAACATTTACATATTTTTTTGCATAAAATTCGTGAATTATAATGCCAATAACTCATTGGAATTTCTTCCCATATCGGAATTAATGTAGGCGAAGAACTAACCACCCTGAAATTTGTTTTACTCTTTGATTCCTTTATATCATTATAACTCATGGCTCGATTGACGGTAAAAGAAAAAAATGAATAACCAAATATACAGTTAAATCAAACTATGAATCTTAAAGTCTAATTGTTGGAAAAATATTTCTTATTTCTCTGTCCAAATCTCTATTTTCAGATGTAATTTAGAGATTTTGCCCATTTTGAGGTGTCATATGTACCAACCAGGTATACATTAAATGTATAGTTTACAAAACACTCTCCAGTTGATGTAATGATGATAAATTAAGTTAATGCGAGCTTCTACATCCACTTCCTCATCGAATCAAAATTCAAAAAATGTGAAACTACTTATAGCATATATTCAAAATTGTATATTATTCTGGCAAAAATTAAAGATTTTCATCTCCCTGTTGCAATTCAAAGATTAAAAAATATCAGTGCCAATAACAAATCATAGAGATATTTATGTCAAGCATCTACTGGAATCATAATGAAATTCGGCTTCTCAAGAAGAATATGTATTTTGCGCTCTTCCGATTCGTTTTAGTTGCATATATTACGAATTTTAGAAACCAAGAAATACGTAATAGATTGACCTTTTTATGTGGTGTAGATAGAGAACGCGGTGTTTAATGAAGGGTCGTGATTTTAACTAAAAACCTAACATAATTGTTTGTTTGTTTGAGAAATAATCTTTCATTTTCATTATTCTATTGTTGTTGTTGTTGATGATGATGATGATCTCGTGTCCACTTTACAACGAAAAGAGGGGGGTGCAGTAACTTCTGAGGGTATGGACCCTTGAAAACTGACGTCTGACTTCTAGTTCATATGAAGATGGCACGCATTCAACCATTCGCTTGCACATCCCCTTTTTACAGGGGGACACATTCATACACCTCATAGATAGAACACAGAAGAACAATCATGCCCTGACTGTAACTCGAACCCGGGACTCCCAGATCACGAGGAAGACACTTTGTTCTTCTGTCCAAGGAGGCTGGCTATTCTAATGTTATTTTTGGAAAATGCTGGTAGGCTATTCGTTTATTATTACCATATTGTCATACATCTACATAGATTCTTACATTGGATTCAGATTGAGTAACCATTTTTGACTATTCTTTTATTCCTACAATAGAGTTTATTGCAGGGATTATCATAAAATAATATTTCAAACAGTTTACTTTTTACAGGGCAAAGAACTGAGTAAATCATGTTAATTAGATTTTATTCAAATTATCAAAAAGCATAGCATTTAAAATCCTTGATCACGATTCTGTTCATTTTGACTTTTTATATATTAATGTCGAATTTAAAATAATTTTTTAATTATAATTATTTAAGACTAAATCTATATACGTGAGATTGCTGATTGCTCACGGACTGCCTATATATATATATATATTAATATACAATTTCTTTACGTCAATATAATTATAAAGGTTTAATTCTTAAAATATATATAGGATTTGCAATAGATAAAGCAGAAAACATGCATGTCTATCTATATATATATATCAATTATACTATTACTATTTCATATCTATTATCATTAGGAGTTTTTCTAAATGGTATGTCCAAAATGAGCTTTATATATAAAATTCTAAAGTTCTTTTTTTAAAAATTTTTTTTCTTTTAAAATTTCTAGGATAACTAATTTTTTAGAAATTTAATGAACATTAAAATCAAATTCTGATTTATAATTTTTTTGACAGCAACTTGAATAATTATTACACTATAAAAGACTTAAGATAAAATCCTAAACAGATACCAGATATATTTTTAACAATATAGAACAGATAACAGATATATCTTTAAACAATATAGGAAATAATAATACCGGCATCCTGGCGCAGAGATAGCGCGTCTTCTTCGTGATTTGGGCTGAACAGTTTGGACATCGTTGTTCTTATGTGCTCTATTTGGGAGGCATGTGAATGTGCCACCCCCTGTAAAAAGGGGCTGTGCAACCGAATGTGATGAGTGTGTAGCTAAAGTCGTACTCTTGGACCTAGCTGGCGCTACTTCAAACAAGAGACGCTTATTTAAGCTTAAATCCACTGATGCATCAGCGGACTTATGCATGGCAAGTGCCCTTTGTAACAACAACAACAGAAATAGGGACGATGAAAGTTCACTTTTTAATTTGTGGTAACAGAAAATTAATTGCTATCGTTGTAAATAAATTCAAATAAATTTTCTTCTTTTGCTGAAACCTTTAATCGCATAATTTTAACAGTAATAAAATTAGAATAACATTACTTTATTTAAAACTTAACAGAAAAGCTGATTTTTTTTTAAATTTCTACTTTTATTTCATAGCACGAATATCTTATTCTGCCCTTACGGCATCTTAAGCTCAATTGCATTTATATCGCATAGTATTTAACATTTTTACACTATCTTTGTAGCTGCAGAATTCTTCTCCAAAAGTATACCACAGTCAACCTACACCGGTTATCAAGATGATTTCTAGATTTATCGACTGGACACCAGGAAATGGAATTCGAAAACGATTTGTTTCTACAAGTCTTATCTCCCTTTCCCTTTGCCTTATCTGTGTCAGGAACATAAACACGGCTTAAGTTTTTATTAAACAGATAATTTATCTTTTCTCTTCAACTGTCTCAAACGTCTCCCATTGCAGGATAAAAAAAACACAGGCTTAATTTATGGAATGAATAAACGTAAAAGTTTGGGGAAAAGCGAGATTGTTTCCCACCGTAACTTTTGTTAAATGTCAGTGTCTGAAATCATTGCAACGCCTTTTTGAAGGAGGAAAAAAAGTGCAACATTTTGATGCGGTGTAAAATCACACCATCTGTTTTGCTCTTTTAGAGGAAAAAAGATATCTGAGGGGACAGTAAAAATTGCATTTTCTATGAAGCATCTACGAATATATATGATACTAGCTTTTACCCGCGACCTCGTACACGTGGAAATTTTGATGTGTATATGTGAGAACTGGCAGTCTAAAATGTTATCGAAACCATAATCATGCACAAATTTTCAACGTCAGTTGGAGCAACTCAAAGACGTGAATTTTAAGCACCAGTTGGGGTAACGCAATGCAGATTAGAAAATTTTACTTTCAATTCATCTGTTTTATTTTCTTTCAAAAGCACTTCTGAAGGAAACAAAAGATCTATTAATTAACAATGTTTAATTTTAAATTTATCATACACTACGAAAATAAAACAGAATCGTTTGAAATAACCGTTACGTCTAACATCATTAGCGTGGGATGGGGGGAAATGTTATGTTATTAAAGCCATAAGGGTACTTTTTCGTTTTTTGGGCGCAAACGAACAATCGCCGAAGAAATTTGAGAAAATTTGGCGGAATTCTAAATTATTTGCTAACGGAAATAAACCACTTTAAGCATATATAAAAATATATAGCTATTACAATTACAATTTAATTACAAAAACACACTGTGGAACAATTTTAATATATAGTCATTTTCGCCAAAAAAAATAGTTTGCCACCAAATTTAAGCGAAATGGCATTTCCAATCACAAGGTTTCGATGCCCGTTGCAGCAAATTAACGGAAAATAGAAAAAAATATCAATAAATGCAGTAATATGGAATGCACTAAAAATTTAATCGAAAATGTTGAAAATAGGCGAAAGAAATAAGTACAGCAAGAAAAAAAATCAAGAGAAATGAATAGGAAATAACGAATTAAATTAACACAAGAACAGCATAAGAAAAAAAATGTAATAAACATTCCTTTAGAATAGTAAGATAATGTTAAAAGAACACAGGAAATAGAAAAATAAAAACAAACGATTCAAAAACTCAAGCAGATGTTTCAGATTTTTTATTTTTTATTTTTGAGGGAAAAGTTAATTTTTATAATATAATAATAAAAAATTAACCACTCAATTGACCGGATTAAAAATTAGCCTATGTTCTTCTGTAGACTATAATCTATCTATGTGATAAATTTCATCCAATTTCCTTCAGCCGTTCTGGCATGATTGAACCCCATCATCCATCCATCCATCCAAACTTTCACAATTATAATAGTAGTATAAATATCACAAAAATGATAATTAAAAAAGATCCTATCTTAATTTTTAATGGTAAATTAACAAAGAGAGAATTTAAATATCGATTCCGTCTTCAGATGTTTGAAGAAAATTTAAATAATTTCGATTAATTGATAGGCAAAATATTTGAAATTATAGGATTAAAAATATAATTAGGATTAAAAATAATTTGAATAATTAATAATAACTTTGATTAATAGTAACTTTTAATGACAAAGGAATTCTTAATTTTATTTCCAAAACCTTTTTTAGACGTGTAAATGGTATGTGTAAATTGCTTTTAAATTATAAATAAAATGGAATGGAATTTTTTAATGCATTTCTCAAAAACTAAATTTGGCTAAATATGACTCAAATAAATGCTGAAAAGGGTTTGTTTTTGTTTGAAAAATTAAGAATTAAAGAAATAACTGAAGAAGATTTACCTTTTAAATTATATTAGTAAATCTCTCTATTTTTAGACTCAAAGCTCTTTTTTTTAAGCAAATAAAGGAAATATGTAGATTGTTTTGAAATAATAATAATAAGATTAATTGCATTTTTTAATACACATAGCATTATCAATATTGGCTAAATAGGAAAGACAATAGGAAACCAATCTTGGCTAAAGGAACTAATATTGGCTAAATATTAATTCAGACTGGAAAGTAGTTTATATGTGAAAAGTTAAGAATACAAGAAATAACTAATTAAGATTCGCTGTTACAATTGTGAAACTAATATATTCTATTTTAATTAATCAATATGATTTCTAACCTTTTTTTTAAGTACGAGGAAATGGAATGTCTAAATTGGTTTGAGAGTATAAATAAGAGGAATTGCATTTTTTAATACAAATATCAAAAATTAAATTTGACTACGTAAAATTCAAATTAATGTTGAAATGTAGTTTATATTGGAAAAATTGAAAATATTAGAAGCAATCACATAAGAAGTACGCTAAAATTATAATAATAAATACTTATATTTCAATGATTATGATTTCTAAATTGTTTTTTAAAAAAACAAATAAATGGAATGTGTAATTTGCTTTAAAATTGTAAATAAGTTGCATTTAACCTTTAATGTTAAAATTATAACAGTTAGTCTCAAAAATTTTATTGACATAAAATTTATTTACATAAAACTTATCCTATCATCTAGTTAATTGCGTTTTTGAGATATCATGTCGGCATGAGAATTAATGAACCTTTAAATCATTTAAGGAATATCATACGAAACTTTATGTATGTAGTTCATTAGGTTTTAATTGTCTTGTTCATCTCAAATAGATTCAATTAAAACTGATTGAATTGATATTTTTGTGAAATCCACCCGGCCGGCGTCCTTGCCTGCAGGGCCCGACTTAGCCTAATTGGGTCCCGAGGCAAAAACTTTTTTGGGGCCCCCTCTTCTGCATTACTTTAGTAATAAAGAAAATTCATCAAAAAAGGACTCTTCTGCACTACTTTAGTAATAAAGAACATTCATTAAAAAAGGACTCTTCTGCACTACTTTAGTAATAAAGAAAATTCATCA
>JAOUZG010033669.1:488408-504409 GCA_026289955.1 Argiope argentata
ATTCAAAAAATTATATATATAAATTTATATATATAATTTTTTGAATTCAGTTTCGCTAAAAAATATCTTTAATAATTGTCATATTCCTATAAATTTTTATCGAAAGAAACTTTTGCTGTAAATTTAAATTTGTTTAAATAGGAAACAGTATTTATTTTCTGTAAGGTCACAAAGTTAGAAATATACATTGAAGGGTCCTGTAAAAATATACAAGACCACCTATGTACATTTCGAACCCCTTTACCAGAATCCCCAGGTTGAAATTCACTTATCCGTGTGTTTTGATAGTTTTACTTGAGATAGGCATCTGTTCATTCGATTGTAATAAAAGCTGCTGGTGCTCATCTTAAGAAAAGGATGAAGGACTGGAAAAACGCATGCACCAAAAAGTCTTATCCGCGACCACCCGAATCGATCCATACTGGAATTTTAATTCGAATCTTCCATCCAGGATGCATTCCAAAACCTGCCGCAACAGCTTTCACTTCATCAAAAGAGCCGCCGAGGTCGGCACCTAGCTTCGCTCATTTAAAAAGAATGGCAGCAGAAGACACAGTTTGGCCGACAAATACACATTTCTTACCGCCGCCAGAACCCCTTATCTCGAGAATCATCGATAAGATCTGCGCGGCAGTGTCACCAAAAAAGGAGGCGAGCTTCCACAATGAGGGGTCAGAGCCAGTGGTTGGAAAGCAGAAGATAACGCACGGTGACAGCCGCCTAGATGGACGACTCTCGGCTACATAATCGGTGGACATTCTTCGCAAGCGGTTGTTGTTAAACATGAGATTTCTCAAGTATTTGCTCGGTTTGGAACGAACTTTCGCCTCCGGGCAGTTGTCGCCAAGAGAACTGGTCTGGGTCATTAACTTTGAGTAGTTACTTTTAGTTTTAGGTTAACCGCTGAGACTATTATTTTAACTTCTGCTGTCCTTATCGCTGGGGGTCTTATCTTGAATGGATGTCATGGTAAAGACTATCCGTTTTTCACTTAGTTCCTTTGGGCTTCTGTCTATTTTGGGGGGAGGGAGAGATAACAGTAGTTAGTTGCGAACATAGGGGTTTTTATTGATGTGAGGAGCAATTTGCGGTTTTACTGATGTGTCATCGGTACAAGCTCTGTCGAACATCCTATCTAAGTTATGTTCCTGTGAACAAAGGAATTTCAAAGAAGGGAATATTTGGCGGGAAATAGATGTTCAAGGATGCATTTTCCAGTTTCCTTCATTTTAATTAAAATGCTTATGGTTTGCTATAAATACTCTCACATTCATAAGTGCTAACTTTTGTTGACATTTTTTTCTAAAAATAAACAAGTAATATCAAAAAACAATTTTTTTTAAAAAATCAATTCCTACTTTGAATAACGATTAACGATTTCTTATTGATGTGAGGAGCAATTTGCGGTTTTACTGATATGTCATCGTAACAAGCTCTGTCGAACTTCCTATGTAAGTTATGTTCCTGTGAACAAAGGAATTTTAAAGAAGGGAATATTTGGCGGGAAATAGGTGTTCAAGGATGCATTTTCCAATTTTCTTCATTTTAATTAAAATGTTACTAGTTTTTTATAAATACTCTCAGAATCGTAAATGCTTAACTTTTATTGACATTTTTTTTATTTATAACAACTACTATAAAGAACTACTATAAAAGTGTGAAAATTAGATTTTAATTAGCAAATAAAAAATTTATGAATTATTATTCGAAAAACTGCATTACCATCAAATGTCATCCACTATAAGTTTTAAAAAAATTATTTGAATTTGATTGGATGAATAGAAAGTATTTTATTAACGATTGAAAATTTGAACAAGATATATAAATATATATATGTATAAGAAGAGTTTGCGCTAATAGTAGGAATTAAAAAAGAGGAAAAGATACAGTGATAAAAATCTAATGAATATTTAAATTTTTTCCTTCATTCTTTTAGCAAATATGCTTAGTGACTCAAATTCATTTTTAGTGTTTAAATGTAATATTTTTTTCATAATTTTTTTAAAGTATAATTCACTATAAAATATTTAATTTCTGTGCTTATACACCCCTTCCTCTTTTTTAAAAAAAATTCGATTTCAAATTTGAAATTTATCGTTTTTTAGTAATTTGAATTATATTTCTGAGCAATCTTTTTTCTTTAGTGTTTAAATGTAATATTTTTTAATAATTTTTTTAAGTATAATTCATTATAAAATATTTAATTTTTTGAGTAACTGTGCCTAACACCCTATGCGCTGTATTAATAAATTTTTTTATGAGTAAGTGTGTGTGATAGAGGAAAATTCATTATTTTATTTTTTATAATTATATATGTTTTTGTATTTCATTATTGTTATGCATTTTTAAATTATTAATTTTCAATTTTCGTTATATTTATCAATTTTATTAATTAATTTATTTTTATTATTTTTTTCTTACTACCAATGCAAGTATATAAATAAAAAAATAAATAGAAAACAATACATTTGTATTAAATTACCAGGCAAAAGAATTAATAGATATTTTCAAAGTATTAAGTTAATAATAATTCATTTAAAATTATTTAGTTGTAAAATTTTAAAAGAAAATTTTTGAATTGAATTATTTTTAATTCATTACACTTACTAATTTTAAAGATTATTCAAAAAAATTTACCTTCATTTACTTAATGCTCCAGCCTAGACAACGACTCGTATTTCAAAAATTTGTTCTAAAATCGGGAATGGAAGTAATAAAATTTTGCCTAAAGTTATTTTCAAAACATGGGAAATAGAAAAAAGCATAAAGTAAAAATTTTTCTGTAAGATTATTTCAGAGAGAATTAAATATGAGAATTTTTTTTAACTTATTATCCCAAGAATGAAATTCTGAAATTTTTATCTCTTCAAGCATTAATAATATAAAGGCATATAAAATGGTTAAGATGAAAGTGAAAAATTCTAACAGCATATTGAAACAAAGATTTGTCATAACCATTTTTGAATGAGCTAATATTATTCTTTTCACTTGACACTAATTCCAATTTGAAGCTACACTAAGGTTATTTTTGAAGCCAATCTCGTAATTTTGAATAATTACCAGATGACAAGGACGGTACATGACCCCTTAAACCCTACATCTCTCTTCTGTGCAATTAATTCTCAATTGGCCCGTAAGATTTAACTTGCACCAACCATACTTACAAGTCAGTTCTTCGATAAAATTGTGTTCAAAATCTGTACTTTCTGACCTTGAAATCGAGATTTTATTACTAGCAAGCATGCCCTTTCAACATGCGAGAAACCGCAAAAGAATGAATAAAATTGAACGTTGTTGGCAATATTAAATTCTTTTTCCATTTGGCTGTTTGGCGAGGGAGGACATATAAAATGTCGCCAGATCTGTGGTAAATAATGTGGCTCATTTTTTTAATGCATCTTGTTTAATTTTTGTGAATTGCTTGAAAACGCCATTTTTAAGAAAACGAAGCTGGAGAAATCAAAAAAGATAAAATCTTATAAAAAAAATTATAATCATCTCATAATTAAAAATTAAATATTCGTTCATTTATTTTTTTTAAGGAGTATTTGGCCAGAAATATCTTATTGAGGTAGAATCTAATCATCTTGCTATTAGTATCCTGAATTTATATAACCGTTTCTGTCATAACATTATGGGATGTAGTGATGTGTTTTATGGTAAAAGATAATGATACCATCAATTGAGTTCAAGAAATACTAGTGTCCTTACTATGAATAAATTCCAATTGCTGTGCTATGATTTGTCCATTATGTTTTATTTACAGGGCGAAGTTTGATTATTTACACAAATTAAACAAAAAAATATTTTTTTTTCATTAATTGTACTTATGAAATAAGAAAACAAAATTAAGCAGCGCATATATTTGTTCAAAGAGCACTCAGAAATTAAGAAATATTTCAGAATTGTTTCCTCCAACAATCTGAGAAACCAACCTATTTATGTTATTTGATGTGTGTGTGTGTGTGTGTACCATAATTTTCTTTATGCGATTTGATTTGTGGTAAATTTTGTACTGTATATCTTTTTAAACCATTTTGCCAAGTGTATAATTTTTATCTAAATTCGATCGTCATTTTTGTTATGTGGTAAAATTTTGTCTTATTACATTTAAGCTTTTGTTTGACGATATAATTTATTTCTCTACTATTGAAGAAAGGAATTTCTTCTCCACTATTGATTCATGACATGATTTTTTAAATTAATATTCATACCATTTGGTCTTGCCAGCTCATGTGTCATCCTCTTCATCTGACATGGGTTCAAAATTACGATATTTATCCCAAAATAGTCCTAATGATGAGTTACAATGGGGAATTAATATAGCTAAATTAAAGGATTTGTTTGTAGATATTTTTTCAGTACTGTGTACACCAATGATATGTTTTTTACCCCACTAATTGTACAATTTGATTAATAATACTTTTTTTTTCATTATTATCTTGTCAGAACAAAATGTTATGGTGAAAAAGAGTCAACGAAAATCCGTAGGCGAAAAATTAAAGTTTTATTATCTGCATGATCCTCTCAAAAAATCAGCTTTTAATAACGCGATGCCATCGCCTTTACAAAAACTCTGATTTTAAAAAAATAAGTTAAGGACAACAGAAAATAAAATCTAGAAGAATGTCATTTTCGGGACGTGATTATATGAAAGGAAATAAATAGGGAATGAGATATTTTTTTAAAAAAACAATGAATGCGAGACAAAGATTTTAGGATCGTTTCCAATACTAAAGGGACTCACTTAATGAAACAATTAAAATGAATAGAAATGTAATTTAACTTGCACGAGCACGTGGTGCTCGACCGTTCAAGAAATTATGTTCTGACATGATACATTGAAATATGCATAGCAGAGTTCATTTTAATCTTTTTTATTTATAGCATTTGGTTTACGATATAATTTTTCACTATAACATTGACTACTTTGTCGGCATTATATTTTTATATCTCCATTTTGTTCATACCATTTGCTTAACGATATAAATTTAATATTAATATCTTATCTGCTCGTTTTCTAAATAATATATTTTTGTAATATCATTTTATTAAGGCTGTTTAACTGATTATAAATTTTTCACGAGGTTTCAAAAAGAAGTCACATGTTTCTAATATTTAATTTTAGTAAAATGTACTTACTTTAATTAAGAATGAGAGTACACAAAAAGTAGCTAATTTATAATAATTTTAAAAGCAGAAAAATAAAAAAAGAAGCATTTTTATAGTTCTTATAACCTAGTTTTCTAGCAAGGTAGTGAAAAGATAAAGACAAATTTCAAGAAACCAGTGTTTTAATCTAGTGTATGTCATAAAAATCAAACCAAACTTTTGCAGTGTTCTGAAACTAAAAGCAACAAAAACGTAGCTTCTATCCTACGACACCCCAGCCTCTAAGGCAATCTCGGATTCTACTTGACTTGGTTCTAAATGGAGTCCAAACAGGGCGGCGTTCGGGCTCCGCCCCTCCCAGCACGGTTCCCTTCAACTGCGCCCCTCGTCCTTTGCTCCGAATCAAATCGATCCACCCGAATTCGACAAGCCATCCACTCTGGAGGTGACAGAACAGAGGTGAACACACATTCAATTTCAAAACTTCGCCAAAAAACAAACAAAAACCCCAATGAAAAAGCAACAGAACAAGTTTTCAATTTCTTTGACACAGTAAAACTCTCGTGTAAAAAAAAAAAGGAAACAAAACAAGTTGAAGAGAAGGAAAAAAAATCAGCAACTAAAGAAAAGGAATGCTATGCCAAGGAAGGCTCAGATTTCAATTTCTAGCGTCCTGTTTCTGATCGAAGCTACTGATAAAAATTCGGCGCCTTTTTTGTACTGTTTTAGAATGCCCAGATTAAAGATGTAGTAGATTTAGATCTTTTTAACTTCGTCTCTCTCTCTCTCTCTCTCTCTCTTTTTGTTACTTACTTGTCTTTTGTTTTGTTTTGTTTTTAGGCAGAAGCTTCCACAGTTTTGCCCTGCGTGAGGTCTCGAATTCCTCGGCATTTCTTCGAGGATTTTCTGCAAAGGAAGAATTATGACTCTAATATTTCTCTTCTTGCTCCAAATTTGTAATCCTGAAAAGAGTTATTGTCGCCACGGTGATGCCTAGTTGGCGAAAAAATGTGTCTTGTCGCGCCTGTGACGGAAGTGGATTCGTCACGAATGTTAAACTCTTGATGGCGCTAATTTTGGGTTATTCCAAGCGTGAAAGGAAGTGTAATGCTTTGAGATTATAGCAGAAAATATGACAACAGAAAGGAAAAAGAAAAGTTTTTTGCCCCTCATTTGTTTTATTTTAAGTATAAAGAGTGGTACAGTCTGCCTTCGCCTCTTAGTCTAATTTTTCAATGTCTTACTTTAAAAAAACTCCAAAAAAAGTCAAACATATAGTTTGAAATATTGCAAAATCATGAAGAATGATTTAAATTGCTTGTTTTAATTCATCCGCCTTTGCTTTCAGTGTGCAACAATTTTGAATTCATGGAATATAGGAAAGGAATAACAGCCATTAATATTATAATTTTAATGAAAAAAATTAACTTTAACTAATCATAGTGAAAAACTGTATATTAGAATTCAAAAATGCATTAAAAATAAATTTAAAAAAGATTAAAATGAAATCTGCTATGCATATTTCAATGTATCATGTCAGAACATCATTTCTTGAATGGCCAAGCACCCAGTGCTTACGCGAGTTATTTTATATTTTTATTCATTTCAATTGTTTCATTGAATGAGTCACTTAAGTATTGCAAACGATCCAAAAAACATTTATTGTTAAAAAAATATCACATTTCCTATTTATTCCATTTCAAATAATCACATGCTCAAAATGACATTTTCTAGATTTTATTTGCTGTAGTTATTCACTTATTTTATTTTAATCAGAGTTTTTGTAAATGCAGTGGCAAGGAGCTATTAAAAGCTCTTTTTTTGAGATACTCCTGCAGATAATAAAATTTCAATTTTTCGCCTATGGTTTTTCTTATTTTTCGCCTACGGATTTTTTTTGACGCTCATTTACAAAATAACATCATGTTCTGACATGATAATAACAAAATGAAATCTACTGTCACTAATTTCAAGTTATCATGTGAAAACTTTATTATTTTCAAACTTTTTTGTCTTTATTAATTTAAGTCATTAACCAGTTTAAAATGGTTTGAAACAATAACTAGAATTCTCTGACACTCTCTATTTTTCTATTATATCTAGGTACCTATTATCTATCTATATAGATAGACAGATATAAAATGATAGTTTTTTTAAAAACTTTCGTTTTCAATTTTTCTAGCCGGAAAACAAACAAAATTTTGGATCTCAACTGATTTTTAGATGAAAATACAGCTATGATGTCATAGTTTAATGTCAACCTTTTAAAATCTGTCGTGAAGAAGCGTACGTAATAAAAAAGCAATAATGGTTAAATCAGGTCAAAGTTTTAAAAACGTATCTGCTGTCTAAGAAATATACATTACAATAATGCAATATTGGTAAAAGCAGGTTAAAATATTTTTTGCCCGTAAATTTCGAAAACATCAAAACTTCCTAACCAATACAATATCATATTTTTACATGATAACAAAGGCCAAATTCCACTCTTTTATTAGTTGTATAATCAAGATTTATACAATTCATTATTTCGAAGCAATTTACATATTGAGAAAATATTTTTAAATAATTTATGCTTAATATTTAATTTATATAAATAATTATGTCGCTTTTCGTCAGACTCTCAGTAAAAAGAAGATTAACCATAATTCTATTTCAATTTTCTATGTATAAAAATAATATTTGAATTACTAGATTTATCTAATTTCTAAAGTCACAAAAAAAATTTTTTTTTTGCCAAAAACTTTTTTTTTTTTTTGAAATAATAAAAGTTTCTGAGTTTGAATTCAAACCGATAAGAGTTAGAAAACGTCTTCAAAAGTCGAAATTGTTTGATTTGCAAGAAATCAGGAAGTCAGAAATGTAAGCTTAGAAAAAAAAAGTTTTTTCCCCTTCTTATTTGTAGATAATTGTAATCACATTAATTTCTGGTCGGCAAAAGTAAATGGTGAAAAAAAGGAAGAAGATAACTAAGGGGACGGAAATTGTTTTAAGTAAAAATTAAATTTCTAACTTTTTTTTTATTCTCTCTCGCCTTCAATGCAAGCCAAAAGTTTAAAAAACGTTTCTGATAAGATAAAAAAAAACTAAGTGATGAAAAAAAAAGTTCAAATATTTCTTTTATACTTTATTTCTGCTCTTACTTTTCCTGCCAAAGAAGGGTAAAAAAAAGTGAATTCGCTGCAGAGTGCCAAATAATTAAATTTAACAGAAATTAGAAATGGCTTTCTATGCCTTAGCACCACACGCTTAAAAAGAAGAAGAAAAAACAATTTTTTTCTTCTTAAAAGTAATTGAATAAACCCAGTTTTAGACTTGAAAATGAAGGGAAAAAAATCACCAGCCAAGAACGTGGATGATATTTTTTTTCTCCAACCACTTGCAAGGTTAAATGAGTATGAAATAGAATTAAGAGTGTTAAATTTCGGAGACAGATTGAATAGGGTTTTTTTTCCTTTCCTTTTGTGTCTTTTTTTAAGAAGATGAAAGCTAGCTTTTTCTAGGTACTTTTTATTATATAGATTTTTTTTTTTGATTTTTTTTCTTTCTTTTTCGATTGAGATGATTAAGTGAAAAGATTTATTTACGATAGGGAAATCTATATAAAGATTGTGGTATTTCCCCTCTTTCTAATAATTAGTCCTTTAAATTTTTTTTAATTGAGTAATGTTTTTTTTTTATTTTAGTATAGTCTGGGTTTAATATTTTTGTATATCAAAAAAATGATAAATTTTAAAATACTGTGACATTTTTCATGCAATAAAGCTGTTAGTAAAACAGATTAATATTTTTTTTTAAATAGAAGAGACTTGTTGGACTTCGATTGTCCGATTTAATGCATCAGACTCGATTGAATACGTTAGAGATTTCGTCTTCATGATTTTATTATATTACAGCTAAATAAAAGTCGTATAACTTCGAAATCAGATGTTCTAACAATGCTAAATAAAGTATTCGTTCATTTCTGAAAACACACTAACTTGTAATAAACAAACTATTTATTACACTATTAAAGAATTCATACTTATTAAGAGATTCGGATTAACAGAATTGCTGTGAAATATCGCCGCCCTCTAAGCACGTTAACAACCAGAAAAAGGAAGATAATAATATGAGTGCTATGATCAATACAAAATGCCTCTCATTCCTCTAAGTTATGCATAAATCCCTCACAAGAAGGCACATCCGTCATCGATGATGGCACTGTTTCAAAACTTCATCACCATTTTTATATCCTCAATGTTTTTATAAGTCAGTAAAATCTTAGTGTTAGAAGTGAGTACTTTTCCGCTAGCCGACGCCAGCGAAAAATCTCGAAATGATGTAGAATTCTGCCAAATTTCTTAGAGGGATTTTAAAGCAAAAGTCGCCAAATAATGTAGAATTTCACCAAATTTCTTACAGCGATTTTAAAAGTAAAAATCGCCAAATAATGTAGAATTTCGCCAAATTTCTTACAGCGATTTTAAAGCAAAAATCGCCAAATAATGCAGAATTTCACCGCTTTTCTTATAGTGATTTTAAAGTAAAAATCACCAAATAATGCAGAATTTTGCCACATTTCTTGCAATGATTTTAAAGCGAAAAATCTCCAAATAATGTAGAATCATGCCAAATTTCTTACAATGATTTTAAAGCGAATTTCGCCAAATTTCTCACAGTGCTTTTAAAGAAAAAAATTGCCAAATAATGTAGAATTTCTCCAAAATTTATTCAGCGATTTACAGCTGTCACCCGGCTAACGGAAAAGTACATCAAAGGGCTTTGTACAGAGTAATTAGATTAAGAGCATCTAAATTGATGAAAAGAAAAAACTATATTCATAACCCAGTTTCTGACTTATAAATGATTAACTTATATGAGAAATAATTAAAAAAGAAACTAATAATTCAATTTTTACTATGTTAGCTATCACCTTTTAAGAATTAAGAAAGGGGGTCACTTCTGCCTATTCTTAAATTCTTTCCCTCTAGACGGAAATCAACAATTTTTAAATAAAATTGAACAAAATTAATGAGACTTTAAAAAAAATAGCCTTTTTAAAAATGAGATTTTGAAGAGAAAAAAAAGGCGACAGTAAAATGATCTTGTGAATGCTTATTATGGGTGATTAGGAAATTTCATTTCTTATTTGAAAATGGAAATTATAATTATTCAAAAAGAAGTATTATTAGATCACTTAGGGGATTTGAAATGCATAGTCTAAGTTTCGAATCCAAACAACAAAATTTACATCTGTGAATGCTGACTATCTTAATTTAAGAAGTAAGACAGATGATTCTTTAAAAAGTAAGTCACATAACTATATAACAATAAAAATATAAATGTTTATAAGAATCAAGAAAGCCGTGGAAAAGTTAGAACTTTTAAAAGTAAAATTTTAATCTGTATAAAAACAAACTTCTTTAATTTTAGAGGTAAATAAGAAAATAGTACTGAATCTTATTTCTTATTATAAAGATCGAAAATAAACTACAATAAAAATATATTTAGAAACCGAAGTATACGAATTGTATTGGTTCCATTGGCCGAGACCATCAGAAAACCTAACACGGACAATCATTACTTAAGTTTAAGAAAAAACGAATCCAATAAAACTTATTTACTTTTTTAAATATTCAAATTTAAATCTGTAATTAAAAATGAAAACATAATTATTAATTTCTGTTCCATTCACTTAGCTGAAATTTCAATCTGTGTACTGTCATTTAATTTAGTTTTGGAGAGAAGAAGCAAAAAAAAAAATATTTATTGCTTCATATAGAAATATAAATCAATCATTGTTCAATAAAATTGCAGATGACTCTCTAAAGAGGCACAAAGATAGAATGTTTAATCTTTAAACCTTTAATATACAAACTCCTTTTCATGGTTTTTCTAATAATAAAGCAGAAAATGTCACTATTTATTTATATCAATGAATAATGATACTTATAAAATTATTTTCCGAAAAAATAGACGCATGTCACTCGATAGAATTAGAAATCAAAGATTGTACAGTAAAATTGCTTATGACTCTCCAACGAGGCACAAATACAGAAGGTTTAAACTTAAAACATTTTATATACAAACTAATTTTTATGGTTATTCTAATAACAAAGCCGAAAATTTCACTAATTATTTATACGAATAAATATTGATACTTATAAAGTTAATTTCCAAAAAAATTGACACGTGTCATTCAATAGAATTAGAAATCAATGATTGTACAATAAAATTGCATGACTCTCCAAAGAGGCACAAATATAAAAGGTTTAATCTTACAACATTTTATATGCAAATTCATTTTCATGGTTTTTCTAATAATAAAGCAGAAAACTTCACTAATTATTTATATCACTAAATATTGATACTTATAAAATTAATTTCCAAAAAAATTGACACGTGTCATTCGATAGAATTAGAACTCAATGATTGTACAGTAAAATTTCATATGAATCTCCAACGAGGCACAAATATATAAAGTTTAATCTTTAAACATTTTATATACAAACTCATTTTCATGGTTTTTCTAATAACAAAGCAGAAAATTTCACTAATTATTTATATGACTGAATACTAATACTTATAAAATTAATTTCCAAAAAAATAGATATTTGTCATTTGAAAAGAATGTCATTCGATAGAATTAGAAATCAATGATTGTACAGTAAAATTTCTTATGATTCAACGAGGTACAAATATAAACGGTTTGATCTTAAAACCTTTTATATACAAATTCATTTTCATGGTTTTTCTAATAATAAAGCAGAAAATTTCACTAATTATTTATATGACTAAATATGGAAACTTATTAAATTAATTTCCAAAAAAAACTGACACGTGTCATTCGAAAAGAATATAATTTATCCAAATCTAAAATATATACGGACATCCCTAGTCATAACGGAAGCACCCTATAACAAATCCTGAAAGAAAAAAAAGAAAGGAAGGAAGAAAAATGAACTAAAAAAAAAGAAAGAGAATTCTGTGCAGAGAGAAAAGGAGCTTTGTCCATGATTGATTGGATAAAAAAGCAAGACACTCCTACCGTGGAAGGAGCGAACAAAAAAAGATGAAAAAGGAGAACTCTTTTTCCGTGGGCATGTTCATTGAATTATTCATAGAGCTCCGTACAAGACTATCGGATCCGCGGTCAAAATGTTAGCCGAGGCAATGGAAAAAAAAAGCAAAGGAGCAAGGAAAAAGTTCCATGTCACGGCAGGGTAAAAAAAGAGTCTCTGCAAAGGAGACAATGAAAAGGAGTGTACTTTGAAACAGTGAAGGGAGGGGACAGTCTTAATTATCTTCGACCTCTGGTGTGGAACGCTTATGATTCCGCTCGAAAATTCACACACAAGTCCTGCCCGCCTGAAGAAAAGAAATCTATTGGCAGGAGAAATCTTTCCTTTGCACGATATGTCCTTTTTTTGAACTCATGATTCATGTTCCATTTTTGTTCCGGATTTGAAGTTTATTCAAACAGTACCATTAAGGCGACCAGGGATCTTTAAAATGACTTTTTGCAATTTCCACCCTAGCAATTTGAAATTTTACAGGCATTAAGAGTAACACTATAGAAGATGATACACAAAATGTTAAAGCTTTACATTAATTTATTTATTAGTTAGGAGGGTTAATATAATATTTAATAGCGGTAAATAATGTCAATGAAAAATGTTCCAGGCGTTCCAAATTTGATCGAAAGTGCTTTATTTTTTGTTATTAATTTATCTAATCCTTTTGAAACAAAAGTTGGGATTGATCTTGAAATTTGAGTGTGAAATATCAAAATTAACCAATATAACAACTTAAAACTACTGATTTTTAAAAAAAGTTTAAGTAGTTTTGAGTTATTACATTGGTTAATTTTGATATTCGTTTTCAAACTTCGAAGGTTAATCCCAAAGTTATGTAACAAAAGAGTTATAGAAAGTAATAATAAAAATTGGAGTACTTTCGAACAAATTTGGAGCACCTTGGGCATGTTTCATTAACGTTATTTATCGCTAATATTATATTAAATTAACCCTCCTAACTCATTAATAAATTAATATAATGCTTTAAAATTTTGTGTGTCATCTCCTATAGTGTTACTCTTAATCCCTGTAAAATTTCCCATTGCTAAGGTGAAAATTACAAAAAAATTATTTTAAAGGTCCATAATAGCCTTAAGTAAATGCAATGGAAGCTGTGAAATGGTTAAATAATCATATAGAATTTACATAGAATTTCAGGCAGTTTGAAATAAAGAAGCCGTCTTTCTGGCACAGAGGTAGCGTGTCTTCCTCGTGTTCTGGGAGCCCCTGGTTCGGGCATGGTTCTTCTTCTGTGAGACGTGTGACTGTGCCCCCCTGTAAAAAGGGGCTGTGCAAGCAAATGTGGTGTTGGAAAAGAGATTTTGTGTCGGTAGAGCAACAGATTGAAGACACTTCTTCTGACTACTAAAACATTTAATGGACGGACATACCACAACACGAAAACAGAACTAGACTGCCTACTGACTGAACATCAAAGGTTACAATTACAGTTAGATTGCTTTGGCGCGCTTAAGCAACCCACTCCAGTGGGAGGTTGGATGACGCAACATTTGGTGAGCGTGTAGCTAAGCCTTACTCTTGGCCCTAGTTGGTGCTACTTCAAAAACAAGAGACGCCCGTTTCGGCATAAATTTATAGGCAGGGGGCTTGTCCATAGGCAAGTGACATAAGTAACAGCACAACAAAATAGAAGTATCCCCTATATGACAGAAGTATCAGATAGGTATTTCGCATTCAAGTTGGTTTTAAAAAGAATTTAATGAAACCAATCAATAATCACAATCTGTGCAACCGCTGATGGAGAACTTAAGATAGTCATGTTTTAGAACTTATTATCTGTGTGAATGTACCCCCCTTCCCTGTAAAAAGGGGCTGTGCAAGCAAATGTGGTGAGCGTGTAGCTAAGTCGTACTCTTGGCCCTAGTTGGCGCTACTTCAAAAGCAAGAGAGGCTCCTTTCGGCTTAAATCTGCTACTGTGTCAGCGGGGGGCTTGTCTGTAGGAAAGAGTCATAAGTAACAGCACAACAAAATGGAAGAATTACCTATAAGAAAGAAGTATAAGATATGTATTTCGTATTCAAGTTGATTTTAAAAAGCATTTAAAAAACCAATCAATAATCACAATCTGTGCAATCGCTAATGGAGACCTTAAGATAGTCATGTTTTAGCACTGATTATTAAAGACAATATTGATGATATCTGTCATAAATTCAATGGAATTTGGTTCTTGGCAAAAAGTATTTTGACAGATCGATACTGCTACATTTTTAACGTAGCGAGTTCAGATTGAATGGACTTTATTTGAGAACAGCACAAACAAATTTATTTACAGCTATTTACGGATAGAATATTCCCTTCGCCAAATCAACTAAGCTGGCTTGAAGCTCCTTGTGAACCGTCGCCAACGTTTTCTCCATCGGTGTGCGTTCGCGGCGGTCGCCTGCTTGCAACAATACTTTTCAAAAAAAAATCCCCTTTTTGATATTTAACTCAAACAGCTCCCATATCCTTACAGCTTTCCAAGAACATAAAATAAGTTGAGTATTTTAGTTTACTGAATAACTATCTGCTTCTATTGTTCAAGAAGAAGAATTCTTCCACCATTTTTATCTATGTTAATAATAAATCAGAAAGTGTGTGAATAAGTTTTAATTAAAAAGGAGCGATTTTTTTAAAATTTTCATCCATTAAAAAATGATGCGAAATTTCTTTTGACATAACATATGAAAATATTTTTTTATATAAAAATAAGAATTTGGGACCGTTTTAATTTATAAAGAAGTATTTTTTAATTATTCCAATTTAATTATTGTAAAATTCTACAATCCAGTTTTAATTAATATTTTAAAATATGTTGAGAATGTTGCGTTAAAATACTTATTGTGAATTAAAACTGAATGGATTAGATATTTAATCGAATGTCCGTTTTTTATTTTTAATAGTTTAAAGAAATATTTCACTAAAATTAAACGAAATATATAAAAAACTTTTTCTTCTATATTAATAATTAATGCACTTTTTTACTAACTGTATAAACCCGAGGAATTCCAAAATATTTCTACATTTAGAGATTGAAAAATATCTTTGAATTCTACATAGATTCACGAAAGAATTCGAAAAGGTCCGTTTCACGTAGAAATTTTAAGAAATTCAAACGCCCGATCAACAATTCCTCGTCATACCTCAGTTCATTCAAGACGAGCCTTTTTCCACACCCATGCGCAGTAGTAGACAGAAAACGGACCACCGTGCCCAATTAGACACACGCTTCAGGCACCAGAACCCCAAACTTCATTAACAAACCCACTCGGCTCAATCCGGTTTCAAAACTTCCCTCCTTTTTTTCCCCAGCCTCCTAATCCTCAACAGTTTACTTCTTTTCGCTACTTTCACGTTGACACGATCGTGGTAGGGGGCCCCGCGGCGGGCGCCAAGGGGCCCCTTATTCTTTCCCCTGCCTCTCTCAACAAAAGACCCAGGGGTCAGTGCAAAAACAAACAAAGCGACCACAAAGGTTAATTTACGGACCCTACCGCGTGAACGGCCGATATCCACCGCCTCCCAGGACCGTAGGAAAAAGGGGGGCGCAGACGGCGCCTAGGCTAGGTTTAGTATGCAAGTAAGGTTTTAAATGAGGTAGGAAGTTGCGAAGTTCTTCGTTTCTACGGATTCTATTACTGAAAGTGCTAATCGTGTGCTTTTGAAACCTGGAAATGAAATATTATCCACCCGTTTTTTTGCTTCTATGAGTTATTTTTTCACCTAGTGTTTTGTAACCGGGTCTTTAAACGCCATTGCACTGGATTCCTTTCCAATAACAGCATCTCTTGCTCATTTTTTTTCAATTCCTACTATTAGCTGTCTCTAAC
>JAOUZG010033669.1:528616-557833 GCA_026289955.1 Argiope argentata
ATATATATATATTGAAAATATATAGACTGAAATTTACAAACGGAATTTGAATATGTTTTTCCGAGAAAAGCATTGTATCATCTGATTAGAGAAGATTTTGCAAAACTCTTTGAACGTTGAGTTTAATTACATTTTATTATATATACTTTTCGCTTTATTGTAGAATTTTTATGTTTATTATGGTTATTTTTATTAAAAACTATTTGCTTTTTATTTTCTGCCTTTTCTAGTGCTGAAATGATAGCTAATTGCTCACTATGCTGGTATGAATGGAGAGCCTGATCAAAAAACTTTTGTACCATTTCTGCTGAATACATTTTAAACTTAACATGGTAAAAAATTTACTAAATATCATTAATTTCCATTTAAACTTCATGTAGAATGTAGAATTGTGAATTTATGTGACAATAAATTTTCTAAACAAGTCACACCATGCTATACGATATCATATCGTTTGATCCCAATTCTTGAAACTTTTGCTCAGCTGAAAATGTTAAAGTAATTGTAATAAATCATTATCCTTTTTGTGACAGTTTAACGTAGTATCTTGCTATAGAATTAGTTGATTATTAGTCGGACCAATTATTAAACCTGATTTTTAAAAGGACCTGATTATTAAAAGGTGGAGAATCAAAATTTTATTTGGTAGTAAATCTACTAAATACACTCACACCGTTCTGGAACGTCTCATATACCTTAATACCAATTCTTAAGACTGACAGTCGATTGAAAATGTTAAATGTAATAATGCATTATCCTTTTTGTGACAATTTATCGTTGCATCTTTGTATAGAGTTATATGATTACTAGTTGGACTTGATTATTAAGAATGAGAGAATTGAAAATTTATACGACAATAAATCAATTAATCATACTGGATTGCCTAATATCTTTAAATATCAAATCCTGAAATTCACAGGAAGTTGAAAATGTTAAATAAATTGTAATAAACCCTTATCCTTTTTTGTGACAGTTTATCTTTGTATCTCAGTACAAATTAGATCATTACTGGTCAGACTTGATTATTAAGAGAGAGGGAATATAAAATTCATATGATAATTAATCTACTAATCATGCTGTATTGTCTCATATCTTTTAATAACAATTCCTGAAACTCACGGTCAGTTGAAAATGTTAAATAAATTGTTATAAAACATTATCCTTTTTGTGACAGTTTAACGAAGTACCTCGATATAGAATTATATGATTAGTAGTCAAACCTGATTATAAAGAGTGAGAGAATTGAAAATATATGATGATAAATCTATTAAATATGCTCACATCATAATTTACTCATATATAGATCATACTCATATTTCTTAATACCAGTTCCTAAAACCTACAGTTAATTGAAAATGTTTAAGAAATTGTAATAAATTATTATCTTTTTTTGTGACAATTTGTCATAATATTTCGGTAAAGAATTAATTATATGATTATTGGTCGGATTTGATTATTAAAAGTGAGAGTATTGCAAATTTATATGATAATAAACCTACTAAATAGACCCACATCATGCTAGATTCTCTCATATCTTTTAATATCAATTCCTGAAACTCACAGTCTGTTGAAAATATTAAATAAATTGTAATAAAGCATTAGCCTTTTTGTGACAATTTATCGTTGTATCTCGGTATAGAATTTTATGATTACTGGTCGAGCTAGATTATTAAAAGTTGGAGAATTGAAACTTTATGTAGTAGTAAATCTACTAAATATGCTCACATCATGCTGGATTGTCTCATATCTTATAATATCCATTTCAGAAACTCACGTTAGTTGAAAATGTTAAATAAATTGTAATAAAGCATTATCCTTTTTGAGACAGTTTAGCGTTGTATCTCGGCATAAAATTATATGATGACTGATCTCTTTTGATTATTAAGAGTGAGGGGATTGAAAATTGATATGATAATAATTCAACTAATCATACTGTATTGCCTAATATCTTTTAATAACAATTCCTGAATCTCACGGTCAGTTGAAAATGTTAAATAAATTATAATAAAGTATTATCCTTTTTGTGACAGTTTATCGTAGTACAAATTATATAATTATTGGTCAGACTTGATAATTAAGAGTGAGAGAATTGGATAAATCTACTAATCATACTGTATTGTCTCATATCTTTTAATAACAATTCCTGAAACTCACGGTCAGTGGAAAATGTTAAATAAATTGTAATAAAGCATTATCCTTTTTGTGACAGTTTATTACAGTACAACACAGAAAAAAAATACTACCCAATTGCCTATTAACTTACAACCACAGTCTAAACAATCGCTCATTGAACTCAGCTTGAACCAGCATCTATTCATTAAAAATTCATACAAAGCCTCACGCATGCTTGCGTCTTCAAAAATCTGGCGTTCTAAGAGATAGAATTCATTATTAATTCTACACAGCACCTGTCTTCGCATAATTCACTCCTCCGAAAACCAGCCAGCACAATTTAGCGGAAAGCCACGTTAGAAAAAAATGGCAAATAACAGCTTCCCTTCACCTTCAATGTTACCGAATTCATTCAACGGAAAACGTGTTCTTCATTCAATTAGGGAGGCTGCTTCCAGACCGAGGGTTAAGCCGGCGCAACCTAAGGCGACACAAACTTTCCTGCGATCTGGTAAATGAATAACAATTGCCCCGATTGAAGCCAAGTCGCAACATTCCGACGTGAATTTTGAATGAGCTTTTCGCCCGTCTTTTCGCCTCTGTGGTGTCCCGGAAGGTAGTCACCATAATGGATAGTGAGGATCCAGCAACTGTGGATGAAAGGGTTGGATCTCGGTACCTTTGGAGAACCCCCGAGTTATTTAATAAACTTCTCTCGCTTTCGAAGATTGGATTTGTTCTTGCGAAAATTCTCGGTTGAGCTCAATTTGGGGGGGGGAGGGTATGTGTTGAAAGTGTGTATTATTAAATACCCTTCCCAGGTTTTGGAAATGGTTTTCAGGCGTCGGTGCTGAAAAGGGGTTTCGTGATTTGGAAATTTTCGAATCAACGCGTTGTTGGCGTAAATGTTAGCGCCTAGTGTTGATTAATCCTTCTATGGCAACCTGTTGGGAATGAATAAATTAAAATTCTACCCAATTATCAGGAATGCTATAGATATTTTCTAGGATATGTAAAAGTGAGCTAAGACTGTTTCCTTTAAAATATACTTAGGAATTTACTTATGATTTGTAATGAGTAAACAAGAATGAGATAAAACTACTCATATTTCATTCAAGAACATATAATTTAATACGCTTTGTCCCATTTAAATGTTGTAAAAAAAGGAATTGAAATTGAATTTTGTTTCCGGAAGGATCATATTTTCTCAATAAATAATTTTCAAATCAACGCGTTATTGTCGTAAATGTTAGCGCCTCGTGTGGATTAATCCTTCCATGGCAACCTGTTGGGAATGAATAAATTAAAATTCTATCCCATTATCAGGAATGATATTGATATTTTCTAGGATATGTAAAAGTGAGCTAAGACTGTTGCTTTAAACACATAATAAGTCATTTACTTACGATTTGTAGTGAGTAAACAAGAAAGAGTTAAAACTGCTCTAATTTTATTCAAGAACATATAATTTACTACGTTTTGTCCCATTTAAAAGTTGTAAAAAAGGTATTGAAATTGAATTTTGTTTCCTGAAGGATCATATTTTCACAATAAATTAAATAAACTATCAATCAATTAAACAAATAAGGCATTAAAAAATTATTTACAGTTTAAATAATAATTGGTTTATAAAGTCATTGGCTTAACAAAAATGTATATAGCAAAGGCGCTTCAAAAAAGGCGTCTTAGAGAAAATTTATATTTAATCATTATCAATATTGGATTACGATTTAGTTTAAAAAAATTAATATGAATATTGAAAATAAAATGATTTATTTTTGAAAATGAATTAATTTCGTAAAAAATAATACAGACTAATTTTATAATAAACAGGAATGAATTTCTACGCCTTTTTGATGGTAATCCGAGCTGAATGATAATTCTGAACAATTAGTTAACTACTTCAACATTCCCAAATATAATTTTCATTACAATAAATGAGAGTTTTTATTCACAATACTAAAAGGGCATTACGTCCAACATGTTTGTTTTAAATAGGATTTTCAAATAATCAAATTTATGGATTAAAAAATTGGTTTTAAACATAAATAGTCCTCATTCTTTATAACAAAACTTTATATTTAAGATGAAATAGTTCAATGTAAAGTTTTATTAGAATGAGCAAAAAATATTATATTTCGGACATTCTTATCGAGAATTAGCTCGCATATCGTCTTTTAAAAAAATGTATAAAAGTTAATATAAAAGCTATCAAACTGAAGAGAATTTTTATTGCCTTTTTTTTTCTCAAAATATTTTTATCTTATTGATGAATTTAGCAAATTTCTGCAATTGTCAAAGCGTGTTTTAAAGTAACTTCTTAAAAACTTTTTCACAGTTTATAAAGAACTTTTTTTGTATCAATTAGTATTAAAGATGTTTATTAAGAAGTTTCATCGTTCGAAAAATATAACATGGTGCCCATTTCTGGTGAATATGGTTACATAATGGATGAATTTTTTTATAAATTTTGTTAAAAAAATAGCTAATAATAATTGCACTATGTGAAAATGTCATAGTAAAAAACAAAACCCTGCGGATTATTACATTACAATTTGAATCATTTTCCGTATTGGAATTGATTCAACAATGTCTGTTATTGTTAAATGGCAATTACTAAGAATCAATTTTTTAGTTATATTTTACATGTTGACGATTCAACTGTCTGCTAGATTATAATTCATATGTAAGGATTTGCTTCCATCAATTTGCTTTGAATATATTTTTTTGTATTTATTAAATATTCCTGTTTTTAATAAATGATTGTTTATAAAAAAATTTGTTGCAACATTTTAAATATTTTTGTAGCAGATGTTGCAGTACAAAAACAAATTTATTGAACATCTTTTGCTCAACTACATTTAAGGTTTAAATAACAAACAAAAAAATTACCTAAATAAAAATCAGACGATAGTTTAAAAAAACACACACGCGCGCATTCATGCAATTACAGATGTTTTTATACGTACCAGAAATGTTTAATGAACGTTTCCAAAATAATTTCTAGATTTATTTTAAATAAAGCATTCATTAAAACATTGAAATATCTAAAAATCAGAATTAAACAAAGAAGAAGGGTAATATACAATTTAAATTTGCATTTAAAATGAAATTGTTTAATCACACAAATCATTCTTTTTATGATTGAGATTGAGTTAACATATATTATTATATCATACAATTGAGCTTGATTGTAGTTTTTAATCAATTGTCATTGATTAAAAACTATTTTTGGCACAAATGTTTCAGTCAATAAAAATCCACACAAAAATAGAACTAAACATATTTATTTATCTCTATTTGCATATCACTGATTTCAACATAAAATATCGTGCATTTAACATAAACAATTCGTATAGAATATATGCTACTGCCAGCATTCCACAACTCTCTTCAATTACTTTGGATATAATTTAATGCTGCATCATTTATTAACGTTTCAAACGAGTTGCAAAGTACTAGCAGCAACATAACATATTTCTCTCAGTATTGAAATATACATTTTTTGCAGAGTTTTACTACAAATCTCAAAGAGATAATAGAGCACCATAAAACACAAAAAAGAACTAATAGTAACTACCAGCTAAACATTCAAATAAATGTACACATAATTCAATTTTTGGTATCTTAAAAGTAATATTAGATTTCAACAAAAATATCACAGATATATTTCACGCTTCTGCATATTTACATACAAAACAAAAATTTCATAATTTATTTACATTTTTTTATTTACATGAATTGTTGTATGCTTAATTTCATTATCATTCCATTTTTTGAATTTTTTATTAAAGAATTTCGTAATGGAATTCGTTAATGTTGAAATATGTCTTAGTAATATAAATTAGGAAAATATTTCGTTTTTAGAATATTAAAAAGTCGTTTGGTGTTAGATGGTTAGAATCGTTAGGTACGATGCAGAAAGAATATTCATTTAACGTAAATTGATTCTGTTATATTTATTCAAAATGTATAAACGAAAATATTCATAGCATAAATAAAATTTTGGGAAGCATTTCTAGTTTTTTGCATCTCTAATTAACTATTTAATAAATGAAGCGCAAAAACTAAACCTTCGAAATTTAATTTAAATAACTTTTTCAGCTAAAAGAATGAAAAATAGAAAGAAAATAAAATTATAAATTGCATAAATAAAAGTACTTTTATCAATAAAACAGTTACAGAAAACATTTTTGGATTTTGCACCTTTAATCAACAATTCATTAAATGATGCATATAAATTAAATTATATTTAATATAAATTATATTTTTGGCTAAAAAAATTCGGACAAAAAAGTATAGGAAAGAAAGCATGAATACAAAAATTACAATTATTTTTTCAGTTAAAATTTTTAGGGAAGAATTTCTAATCAATGCATTTTATTCTAAATTTATATAATACAGTAAAAAAGTTTTCTATCTTAATTTGTAATTTACATGAAAAATATGTGGCCCTCTTTAGTTACTAATGAACATATCAGAAATCTAATAAAAACTAGATATAGAAAAGAAAATTATTTTTTGATAAAACCTTCAAGAATAAACATTTTCGATATTACGTGTGTGTTTTTAAATTCATAATATAACAAAAACTACAGAAAAAAATATTATTTTTTCTATAAAACATTCAAGAATAAACATATTCAATATTACATGTTTTTTTTATTTCATAAAATAATAAAGTGAAAAATATAAAATATTTGCTACCTATACATTAAAATTCAAGTTAATCAAGTTAATTATCGCTGTTGTAAAATTAAAAGATAACAATTATTGTTATAAAATAAAAGAATAAAACTTGAAATGTTATTAAATATGCATTTTGAAAAAATAATTATATTTCCTGTAAAATTTATGAATACTTCAATATTGCGTTTTATTAATGCTTATATAAAACAATAAAATAAAAAACTATTTTAAAGTTTAAAATCCACCATATACATAAAAGTCTTCGTTATGAAAAAAATAATGCTTCCTTAACATTTCATCATTCGTATATTCTCCAAAATATTTTTTTAAAAAATTAAATCACTATGAAACAATTTCCATTATTCTAGGCTCCAAAGATTTTATACACTTTTATTAATTAAATTAATTTATCAAATCATTAATTAAATAAATGCAGACATATCATTGTTATTATAACTCATTTAGTAATATTTTGTAGTGTGCCACGTTTAATTATTTAATAAAATTTGTTTTGATGTGCACACTTAAAAAAAAGAACATAAATACTCTTAAAACGATAAATTATTTAAAATAGAAAAAAATACCGCAATTAAGGAAATTAATTAAAAATTTGAAAGATATTTATTACTTTATGTCACAACTGAAACAGTAATTTTTCCTAATTTGTTTCATTCTAATCCAATATTTTATAGAGTGGTTTGCAATTTAATGAAATAATAATTAAAACCAAAAAACATTCATGGGAAAATATTTTTTATCTACATTAATTATATTTAGAGATTATTTTATGAATTTCATTTATATTAAAGGTTACTAATTTGTTTAAAGTTACTTTAACAAACCATTTAAAAATCGTTCTATATCTTAAAAATGAAAATTCATTCAATATATTTTGCAAAAATATAAATAAACAAATAAATAAAATTGTACCCATTTGTTAATAAAAGAAAACTAGTTATTCTCACATTATAATTATTTCTACATTAAATTTTAAAATGAGAAAAATTGTAAGTAAATTTTGATTAAAAAATATTAGTAATATAATAAACACCATATTTTTCCCAGTATTTTTTTAGTGAATTTCAATTTATATTTAACTATGTTATTTCAAATCCATACAAAAGTTTTTCCTTCCAAACAATTTTATCAGATGGAAAAAAAATAACTGAGACAATAATAACAATTAAAAGGAAAATTATTTATATATAATTATTAGGGGGGACTAAAAGATATTTTAATTCAAAGGCTATTTTTGAAATTATTGTATCCGAATGCTGAAATATCTGAAATAAAAATAAAATACTCATGGAATCTTTAAGTCAAGAGGTTCCCTCGCAATAAAATACAGCACTTTCATTTCAAGAAAAAGAAAAAGAAAAGGAAAAAAATCTTTTCCAAAAAGTTCTGACAGAAATCCAGTGTTTGAATTTTGATATGCTAAATACTAAAATAGGATAATGCAAATGACACGAAGCTTCTTCAAACAAAGCTTTTTCGGGATAATAAATAGATCTGAGAGCCGAAAGTCAACTTTGATGCACGAGACATCCAAAACTCTTCGAACTTATTAAGAATTCAAGACGCAGCGTCTTGAGCTCAGATGAGATACTGAGGAGTTCAAGGAAATGGAAAGTAAAGTTTTTGAAATTCAGGATATCATTTATTTTATTTAGTATGAATATTTATAACAATTACATCATTAAGGTTTGTATCTTTCTAGCGGATATACTGAGCAGCAAATTAAAGACTGATTATTGAATTAGGAGAGTAATTAACTATATAAAAAGATTTTTTTCCGTTTGGTTGTTTGTACAAAAAAGAAGTTAAATATATGAGTTTGAAATAATTACATTTGCATAGTTATGGCTAACTGTTGCAGAATGGAAATTGACGAACTCTTTGAAAGAAAACAAAACGAAAAAAAACAACCCTAGAATGAATATAATGACAATCTTTCTTTTAATTTTGAAGATTTATATATGTACAGAATTTAATTTTAAATGCCGCTAAATCGATAAAAAATGGATTATTCAAAGGAATTCTCAATTTTATATCGTCAACTTGAATGGCCAACTGTTGGGAAAATGGAAACTGTAAAATGCGAAAAAAAAGGAATATAAAGACAAAATTACAATCCTTTTTATTTTGGATGTATTTGAAGTAGCATTATATTATGTCCAGTGTTTAATTTCAAATGCTGCTAAATCAATAAAGAAGGGATTTTGCAAAGGAATGACCGATTGTATATCGTCAACTTGCATGGGCAACGGAAAAATGCAAATTGTAAAATGCGAAAAAAGATGAATATAAAGACAAAATTACAATTCTTTTTATTTTGGATGTATTTGAAGTAGCATTATAATATGCCCAGTGTTTAATTTTAAATGCTGCTAAATAGCTTAAAATTGAAATTCGAAATTAATACGTCAGCCACCAATTGATTCACATGTGATTCACATCAACTTTGTAATTAGATTCCCCTTTTTTACTACAATTTAAGACTTTAGAAAAAGAAGGCTATCTAATTTGACTATTATTCCAAATCACAGGCCATGGCAGCTAATCTATTAGATACGCTAAAACCTTTTTCAAAGAGATTATACTTACAAAAATATGCATTATATTAGATTCCAGAAAAGTTGTTGAGATCTTTCAGTGTACAAGTAACTTGAACAACTGTTAATTGTAGATGCCATAGATTTGTTAAGATTTAGGGACACAAAATAAATAAATAAATGGAGCATCAGGTATTCCCCGAAATTTATATCGTTTCATTTAATTATGTTTATCATTCGATTCTTCATCTTTATCTCCTACAAAAAAGGGGGTGTTATTCAAAACAAATTTAGGAAATAAAAAAATAAAAGTACTTAAAATTTTTTGAAACATTTATGCTTTTAATCAAAAGGGTGAAAAAAAAAAGTTAAATGAATCAATAACAAACAGCAATGAAAATTCAATTTTAAAAAATGAAGGAAAATGACAGTTTTTATGAAGGATGATTAAGGATTATTAAGAACAAATTAAAGGATATTTTACAACTTTTAATCATTTTCAATCAATAGTTGGGATTGTGTTTTCCCTTATTTTTCGTCGCAAGTAATACATATACCTATCACTGCTTAAAACTTGTACTAAAGAAGTTTTCAAATTAAGTTTTTAAGACAAGTTAAAAAAAAACTTTATTTAGAGATTTTATTTAATTTTACCTTTCAGCAGCAAAATAAAATAAAAATTAAATAAATTTCCTATGAGTATCTTTTTTTTTAGCTTCATTGATAGCTTCTTTGATTAATGTGTTGCCGAAGTGTTATATTAACTATTCTCAATAGCTTGTATAACGCTTCGAAAAATTTTCATCGTTTTGCTTTTTATTTTTTTTAATGAAAATTGATAACTTAAAACACAAAAAGATGTTTCAAATTTTCTAAAACACAAATTAAAACTTTTTGCAGAATAAAAATATCACTCCTCTCTTGACTTATTTTGGATTAGCTTATGAGAACCACATGGTTCTTACTTCCATATACTAATTCTAATACCAGCTCGAAATGGCAGAAATCATGATAATTTTTTTTACCTACCAAAACAAATGGATTTATTGTATTTGGAAAATAAAAGACATTTTTTATTCCATAATAGTTGAAGCCTGTTTTATGATGACCGCATTGTTATTGAAAACACACGTATTAATTGGTATTTCACAAAACAAATGATTGATACTTTTAAATAACGATAGATTACATTGCCATTATAAATTCTCACAATAGAAAGCAAAAAAAAAAAGTGAATTTACGATAATATCTTAACAGCTGCTTCAATAAACTTATTGCACTTTTTTCTGACATCTGAAGTAGTAATAAATTATTTTCCAGCAAAGATAAATTGTCTTACACCATGTTGGAACAAAAATTAGAGCATATAAAAGGAAAACTGAAAAATCAGACATTAAATGATTCTGCATTTAAGCATTCAAAGATAGTACCTTTCCACGTTTTTCTTTTCATTTTTATTTATTTTTAATTTAGAAAAAGCTACTTGCTCGATGTATTTTTGGATGATGGTCATCGTGAATTCTTTTCCTGAATACAGCTTTCTTCTTGTGAAGCTTTGCCAGCGTATCTAATTATGTACACAGGACAGAAGAAAGCGAAAGTCGATGATTTAAGCTATTCACAAGATGATTTGTCCATTATGCTTTAGACGCAGATTCCTTCTTTCTCCAAAAACAAGTTGACTAAAATTTAAAAGCGATTCCATTGAAAGTAAGACGTAAAGTTTCGTCCAGTAAAACAGAAGTTCCCAAATCAATATATATAAAACCACCAACCCTCTTGACTATTTGTCTCTGAGGGTAGATAATGTTACTGGCATCCCCTGTTGTCGTTCCAGTCCATTTACCATGTTCTCCATGTTCTTCAGGTCACTGGACGAAGATCCTACAGAACTTGCTCCACCGTCCGACCCAGGAGATGAAGAACATTTGAAATGACTGCCATCATACGAAGAACCAGTGGACATAGGGGATCGGAGTTCTGACATACTAGGCTGGGGGCAAGGAACAGATACAGGTGTTGATACTACAGGGTAGGGCCAAAACCTATGTTGATGATATTTCATTGCTTCAGAGGTAGAGGTATAGTTTTGGTTAAAAAGTGACTGTGACATCGCTAGATGGGCATTGAATAAAAGGCTGGGATGTAACGATGAGGTGGAAGGGGTAGGTCCAAAAGGTCCTGGTATTGGAAAATGTCCAGTATTGCTCCCTGGTAGGAAGACACCAGGAGGTGGAGGCAGATAGAGTCCTGAAGAATACATATAAGGTAGTATGTGGGATGGAGGGAACGATGATGACACACTGACACTTGGTCCACCTTCGCTGATGATGACTGGAGGCTCGTTGGGGGATAAGCGATTTCGAATTAAATTGTCGGCACTGAAAGGGGAGTCTTTTTTTGTTCCCTTGTCGTTGTTTTCTTTCGCATTCGATCCATTGCTAGGCACTGAAACGAAAGTATTTAGTATAAAAAGACAGTGATTTATGTTGGTACTAAAAAGACAGTGCTTTGTAGCACTGTCTTTTTAGTACCAAAGTAAATTTATGTAATTAATTATTTAAAACAAAAGCCCCCCCCCAAAAAAATGTAATACAGTTGAAGAGGGTTAAAAAAGGATCTACACATAAAGTACCCACTTAATCAAAAATATTTATCAGATGGACAACTACATGAGGTACCAAATTGCTGTAAATAAGTAGATTCTCAATGGGTTTTTTTGTGTCTGAGTGTGTGTATATGCATCAATATTTTAAATGTTATGAGCCATTATATGAAATCACTTCAGATAATCTACCACGGTTAGGTTGAAAAATTCTAACTGCGGATAAAACATTTTCTTGTTAAAACTATAAAGCTATAGTGTGTGTGTGTGTGTGTGTGTGTGTGTGTGTGTGTGTGTGTGTGTGTAATGTAGTGTAAATGAAAAGGTTTCATAATAAAAAAATATCTGCAATTCTACAATCAATGACTCTATGTTTTACCTGTAAAATATGAACGATTTGATTTTATATTTAAATAGATTTTGTTAAAAAAAACTCATCGTGTGGAGGATTACTGAATTCATTAAACATTGGCATATTGGTAGAATTTTTATTTTCATTTCTAGCAATACATAAATAAAGTCTTTTAATAGCCGAAAGGAAATTCATTACAACTTTTTTCAACTGCTTACAGTTTCATTGCATTTTTATTGTTCTGGGTTTAATACTATGTTCAAATTTAGATCTTACTATTCCTTCTCTATCATAAATAAATATCTTGTGCTTCACTTTTTAAATTAAAAAAAAAAGATCTTTTTTTATACTATAACTCGTTGTTTCTGAAAGTCAATTATATTTTCCTAAATCAATTACATTAGAAAAAATAAACTGAGTCGCATAAGACTCATGAGAGATACAGCAATAGCAATATTTTCGGAGATTCTAATTGAAAGATCGAAATAAGAAATCCGAAATATATTATATATTATATTTTTATCAATATATTATATTTTTTATTAATATTTATATATTATATCAATATATTATATTTTTATTATGTGTCCTAAAATATCTATTATAAATGTTGAAGTAACCAAATACATGGTAAAAAGTCACAATACTTCGTGGGATAATCTCGGTTTTTAACTCGTGCAGTACCATTTGAATTAACTCCTATCTACCGCGATGTCATAGCATAGGAGTAGCGCGTATTTCCCGTGACTTGGGCGTCTCCGGTTCGAGTCTCAGTCCGGACATGGTTGTTCTGCTGTGTTCTATCTGTTAGGTGTATGAATTTGCCCGCCTCCCCTGTATAAAAGGGGCTGTGCAAGCGACTGTGATGAGTGAGTAGCAAACGTCGTACTCTTGGCCCTAGTTGGCACTACTACAAAACAAGAGATATTGATTAGGCTTAAATCGAGCTTCATTGAGCTTGTTCATGGCTAGTGCCATACGAAACAACAACGCTAGCTTTTCTTTTTGGATAATAGATGGCGATGCCTGATTAGATACACATCCCATGATGCACCGCGATTGTAATTATAATGAGATAAGATGCTGTTCTGTTAAGGTGTAAGCGCGTTTATGCCTTGTCTTGTCTTCCATGTTTGTGTTTGTTTTGTGTGAAATGTGATCATTAAAGAAATGTTCCCGAAAACATACGACCTCTGCAAGGATCATAATGACCTTCATTACACTACAATGTTCCAATTCGAAACTAACTCCCATACATTCAAAAATTTATCTTTTGATGTTCGGAAAACTAGGTTATTTTTGAAAAACAGAAGCGTCATGATAAGAAGTTATTTCCAAATCAACTTGCGTTGAAAAAATAAACAAAACCAACTTCCATTTTTATTTCATGCTAATAAGCAACGATCTCAAATCCCAAATAAGGGAATTAAAACACTCAATATTTTTTTCATGTCATCCTTAACACAGCTTGCATATGGCTTCAATTACTCATGTTTGGATTCCAAATGTTCTTTCTTCTTTTATGATGTAATAGAGGGCAATCATAAACCGACAAGAAACGGCGAGATTTAATCACTTTGAATCTTACAATATCAACTGACCTTATATTTAAAGTTAGTCAGGTGTATCAGATAGAGCCAAAAACAAACCTTAATTAATAACAGAAGCGGAAAGGAATGTTATTTCAAATGCAAAACTAGAAACATGAGACTCAAACAAAACAGAGCATCTTCATTCTTTTGCGGATATTGCATTTTCAGCGAGGCAAATTCCAAGGTAGGAGTGTTTAAATAGCTGTCTAGCCTCTCTCTCCTCTAACAAGCAAAACTTTATTTTTGTACTTTAATGATGTTTATCCTCGTTTGACTAAGATTCGAATCAATTACGTGGACAACGACGTCATGGATGAGCTGGTCAATTCCTTGCAGACAAATAAGGTTTCAGTTACTTCCGTCACAGGACGTTTTAGGTAAATTGCTATGTCTTCATTATCTGGAGATAATTGGTTTGCTACAGATCTTGAAAGATGCATGTTGTTGCTGTATACATAGTCTTTTAATTTACCTATTTTTGTCTCAGTAATGAATTTCCGGTTTGAAATAAATACAGAAATTAAATCAATTTAAATCATGACGTTTTACATTCAATTCAATTCAAGATATTTATTATAATACATAGAAATAATTCATTAGCCAATCATATTTATTTTTTATAATTGGTGAATTTATGAAACGAAAAAACACTCTTATCAAAAATGTGTCATAGTTTATTTTTTAATCGGTTGTTAATTTACGAAATGGGAAACATCTTCTATAAAAAATAATGCAATATTATTTTAAAAGAATATTTCAATTATATTATTGCATATTGTTGTTTCTAATGGCACTTGCCATGGACAAGCTGGCTGATGCAATTAGCGATTTTAATCCGAATGTACGTCTCTTGTTTTAAGTAGTAGTTCAGAAGTATTAATTAGTATTGAATTTAGTATTTTAACATAATTTATTATCTTTAGAGATTCGTTGTTGTTGTGGATAATGGAGCTTTACAAGCCCGCTGACAGTAATGTGTCACCTATTTAAGTCGAGTGAGAGTCTCTTGTTTTTTCAGTAGCACCAGCAAGCGTCAAGAGTACGATTTTGCTACTTCGTGTGTCACATTTGCTTGCAAAACCCCTTTTTAGAAGGCAGTTGTTTTTGTGACTAATGAAGCTTTACAAGCCCGTTGATAGTTACATGTCAGCTATTTAAGCCAAATTAGAGTCTCTTGTTTTTTCAGTAGTGCTAGCTAGCTCCAAGAATACGACTTTCTACTTCTTGTGTCACATATGTTTGCACAACCCCTTTTTAGAGGGGTGTGCGCTACACCTGTACCAGGATGTCGGCATTATTATAAATATTCTCAAAAGACCCATTATATTCTCAATAATTTAATCCAATAAAGCAAAAGGCACACACACACACAAACACACAGCTTTGGGATGCATTTATTTTTCTAGGTGTACTGATTTGAAATGCAAATTTTATTTAATTATTTCTTCTTTCTTTTAGAAATACCCTCATTTTATTTGGAGTCAACTAGATAATTATTCAAAGAAAATCCCTTTTTCTTCTCGTTAAGGAAGTACTATATAAAGAAAAATATTAATAACCGTCAAAAAATTAAGTCTACGAAATTCAGTTGAATTTTCGAAAAAATACAAAAAAGTCAGATGATTGATAAGTAAGAGGAGTGCAGTATGAAAGTTTATAAAATTATTCATGTCAGTCGATTCAATAATTTAAAAATATAACAAAATATTCAAATCAAATTTGGAGATCTTGAAACCAAAATTGCAGAATATGACAAATTTTGCACAACTGTTTAATCATGGTGTTTTTAAACAACAGTTGTGAAATTTCGCACAATTGATTTGTTGTCATGATATCCATGTAGCAAGGATGCATAAAGTTTCAATACAATTAGTGAAACGGAAAAGATATATTTATTCTATTTTGTTTACTATATTAGAGATAAAACAAAACGTATTCTATTTAGTAAATATCAGGAAGGGGATAAAAATCACACTTACTATTTATTGTCTCAAAATTATCAACTACTGAAATCAGTTGACCATCTGAGATTTATAGACTTTTGAAATCCTTTAAATATCTTAAGTTTTAAGCTACTATTTACTGTCTCAAAATTATCAAATGCTGAAATCAGTTGACCATCTGAAGTATATAGATTTTTGAAATCCTTTGAATATCTTAAGTTTTAAGCTACTATTTACTGTCTCAAAATTATCAACTGCTGAAATCAGTTGACCATCTGAGGTTTATAGACTTTTGAAATCCTTTAAATACCTTAAGTTTTAAGCTACTATTTACTGTCTTAAAATTATCAAATGCTGAAATCAGTTGACCGTCTGAGGTTTATAGACTTTTGAAATCCTCTAAATATCTTAAGTTACAATTTAATGTCTCAAAATTATCAACTGCTGAAATCAGTTGATCATCTGAGGTTTATAGACTTTTGAAATCTTTTAAATATCAAGTTTTAAGTTATTTTACAAAAATGATTACCTTCTTGATCACCGGAGAAACTGAAATTGGGCCGAAGATCCGCAACCCCTCCAACATCTACCTTTTCATCGTCTTCTTCACTGCTGTCCTCGTCCATTTTGTGGTCATTCGACAATCCCATGCTTGACCGATCACGAGAACTGCCGTCTTGAGACATAATCATAGTTTGTCTTCTGAACAAATGAGAAATACATTTGGTCAAAAAAAAAATACAGATTACGTACATGAGTAAATATGTAAAAAAAAATAGATTACATGAGTAAATATTTACAAAAATAGAATACATGAGTAAATATGCACAAAAATGGATTACATGAGTAAATACTTACAAAAATGGATTGCATCAGTAAATACTTAGAAAAATAGGTTGCATGAGTAAATATTTATAATATTAGATAATTAATGCGAGTAGGAAAAAAAATTATTTCAAATAGTTTACTTTTATTACAGTAATTGTCCTATAAATAAATCTTTCGTTTAAGTTTACTAGACAAAAAAATAATAAAAAAAACTAGACTAACTTCAGTCTTAATTGATTTTAAAGACAAGTATTATAATTGATTTAGCAAGGTTATTTAGTATCGATTATTAATTCAAAATTTTGTTTATTTATGAAAATCTTTGAATCTGCAAATAAAAAGTTATTAAAGATATTGAAATGTCTATTTGACTATGATCATTGTCTATTATGTGTTAGAAATTAGGTATAGATACTAATAATTTAGAATTTTTTTATTTATTTTTTCAACTTCAGAGAATAATCACAGACGTCAAGAAAATTGATTTCAATATTTTAATGAAGCTGTTCGCAAAAAATTCACTTCTAGAATATATAATTTAAGTACGATAATTAAAAGAAGAACGAGTTAAAAAATTATTTGTTATACAGCTTTAATACCAAAGCCGTACAACGTTATCAGATTTAGGCAACTCAATTTCAATCTCTGGTTGGCTCATTTTAATAGGTATATTGAGCATATTCTATGTTTAATAAAAAAAATTAATAAATAAAGAATTTTAAAGTTTACAATCTTATTCAAAATCAATGTTATTAACAATTAATTAATTCTAATAAAAATAAAACTGAAAAATAGATTCATATTATTATTGGATTTTTCTATTAAAAACCATCCTAGAATATTAAGAAAATCGTATAAACAGAAAATTTAAATGCTAATTTAAAATTAAATTAAACTTATCTGTATCAAGATTTAATAGCTTATTTTTAGCAAATAATATTACATATGAACTATAATATTTTGTTGTAAAAAGCTAAAATTTGTCAAAAAACTTTTTTTCCTTTTATTATTTGGAATTTTGAATACAATATCCAAATCGCATTAAAGAAATTCGATAAACAAATGAACAGCATCAGAACGACCTATTTGGCAGAAAAGTACCAAAAGGATATGCAAGCCCCCCCCCAAAAAAAAATATTAAAAAAAACCCTGGACCAGCAGTGAAATAATTTTTTACGTATCTGCTTTGGAATGTCTGACACTAAAACCAAATAAATAATCAATTGCAAACACAGACAAAAAAATTTTTTTAAAAAAAATAGAAAAGTAAAGTAAATGTGAGAATAAAAAAATATGTTAGAAAAACATAGTTAAATTCATAGTTACTGTTAACTGAAATCATAAACTAAGCATTATAAGTTCCTAAAAGATATGGGATTCATCGTATATAAAATGCCTGTATTACATACAATTATTACATACAAATGCATACAAAATAGTATGCTCATAGGAATCTTGCAAATAAGCCTTTTCACCATCTATCGATAGTTAATTCGAAAGCACAAAGAATATAAATGTATTCTTCACAAAATTGAGAATAGTATTTATATTGGACATGGATTTAGATTATACTATGTCAAAATCACTTTATTCCTTAAGGAAAAGAGAGTATTCAACATAAGGTTTTTAAAACCAAAATTCAAAAATGAAATTTGTTTCTAGTACAGTAAAACTACAGTAAACTAACTACTTTCAGGAATTGTAGCATTTAACTATAATTCCTGAAATTGTGGGTTCGTTCAATTCTTAGTTGCTTCATAACTTAATAGACTAAAAGAATGCTACAGACTACCATTCATTTTGTTTATGACATCTTCTCATCCGATCATGTTCATCTCCAAAGGTTTTTTTTTTTTTTTTTTTTTGTGGCCACCCAGACCACTACAAATAAATGAAATTTCCGGAATGCTTAATGCAGTAAGCGCCACATTCCACGCTTGCCTCGAACAAGAGGGAGCTCAACAACTCAACCCAACAGTGTGATGTCATCAGAGATGGGGCGGTGTCGTGAGTGGGTGGTACGGTCACGAACAGCCTCTACCCATTAGTGGCAAAAGAAAAACTTGGGAGGGGGGGGGTTACCATTTCTCCCCAATGTGGTGAAGGGTTTGAGCAACTCGTTCTATCCCCCCCCGGGTGCCCACTTTTTTGATGCAAGAATGGGGGCGTGTGGCCGTGGATGATTGGTAGACATCGCAGTTCACAGTTACAGAGATTTTTATTATACAAGAGAAAAAAGGGATGCTTTTTTTCCATCATATATTTATATATATATATATATTATCGTCACTTTAATGAAATATAGCTTTTTTCCCAACAAGGTGGATGTTTTTCTATCCAGAATGCGGATGTTATTCTGGGAGGAGGGGGAAGTGTTGCCAAACCCGGAAATCTCTGGAGATGCAACTCGTGGAAACATCATTAAGGTTGAAAAGGGTTGTGTTTGTTTTGTTTTGCTTTAATTTATTTGCCTCTATTAGTAACCCTAATATAAAAATCTAGTGGATACATCCATTTGGTAGTAAGGATAGACATTCAATTCGCTTTGCAATTAAATTAGCCAAAAGATAAGCATATTTGCAAAGGCATATTACTGTAATACACTTTATAAGCTATAAGTTTTGTCATATCTAATGAAAAAAGAAAATTCAAAACACTCTATGAAGCAGATGCTTGATCTTTGAGCTAACAAATTTTCAGCGTGTAATTGTTTAAAATAGAAGTAAGTGCTCCTTAAGGAAGTTTCAATTTTTTTAAATAAAAACAAATTGAAATTTTACACTTCATGTCAATTGCGTCGGATCATATAATTATATAAATATCATATCTGTATAAATTTAAAATTTAAAAAATATATACTTTTCGGTTAATCGATTTATAGTTTTTCCCAAATTTTTAATATTTTCAAAAAATAATTAAAGTATATTTAGCATCAATATTTTTTTTAACATTTTTTGTATTGGATTTGCATTCAGAGACATCCTAAAAATAAACAACAATATAAAATTCGTGATTTTTTTTTTTTTTTGTATTTCCTTGGTCACTGTTACATAATTAAGAGTAAGTCGCTCGGCAGCTTTTTTTTCCAATAAAATCATGTTTTTTTTTTCTGTTGAAATAATTAAATTCAAATCACATAGATTGCATATGAATATTTTCCAATAAATCCAATATGCGAGCTTATCCTTTAAATATTAAAAAAAAAATCCCAAATCCACTTAATTTCAAATGTTATTCAAAACAAATTGCTATACTAAGGTATTCATTTTACATTTTATCTATCATCATTTATATTTTTGAGTTTGAGGTCAATTTTACAATGGTGAAATTGGGTCCGTGATGGCGCTGTATGTAATTTTCAGCATGTCAGAAAATAGAAAAAAGCTTTAATTTTTACAAAAAATGGGGTTTTTTTTGTGTGTGTCATGTAGTTATATAAAAGAACAAAAATATTAAATATAACGACAATATTTTTTTTAAAGCAAAATGCTCGTCTCGAACAAAAACCAGTAAAAAGTCGGCCGTTCATGCTGTCCTGACCACACTTCAACGATGAAGTTGAATACATTTAAACTAACGGTTTTTTCAAAAAAAGGTGCTTAAAGTCGTGGTCCCCCCCTCTCCATGAAACACGGACACCTGTATGGAAAAACTTAGAAAGTAAAATCTTATCTAAATCTAAGATTTTATCCAAACCTTTAGAGTCATTTTCGAGATAAACGAAATTTTGTTTTTAAAATTATTATTTAATTCACATTCTTTTAAAGAAAACATAATAAAATTTTTATTATTTTTAATTCATATTTATTTTCGAGTTAGAAGTTTAAAAATAAAATGTTATGAATTAATTAAAATTAAAATGTTATGAAATAATTAAAATTAAAATGTTATGAAATAATTACAATTAAAATGTCATGAAATAATTAAAATTAAAATGTTATGAAATAATTAAAATTAAAATGTTATGAAATAATTAAACATGCAATTAAAAGAATATTGATGGATTCTATAATTGAAAAGGTTTTTAAAAAAACTGCCTATTTATAAATAAATAATAAAGATTCAGCAGTAATTCAAGAGTTATTCAACCATCAGTGATTTTTATTTTTTTAACTTTTTTTTTGGTGGAATTCGTTATGTCGTTCTAATGCGAAGTTTGCGTGCTATCTTCGTATATCCTTTTTTAAACAGAGCTTTAGACTCTGCACTAATAGCTTTAAGCTTCAAATTATTTTTCAAGCAATAAAACACAAAGTACTATAATTTAGTTAAAATTTCATCTGTAAATAATGACCGTCATTACCGCCGAAAAAGCACTGAAATGCTTATCATTTTATTTCTGAATTTAACTGAAAATTAGAAAAATTTACATAATAAATTACTTATTTGAATCATCGCACGAATTCCAAACGACAACTTTCGGTTCATTTACAACTGGGAAGGGACACGCCAAATTTTATTTCACACCACGAGGAGTAAAAAAAAAAACTTTTAAAAAATCCGGTTTTATTTTATTAGCTGCATTTGGGGTGGGGGTAAAGGATTGAAAGTGAAATGACTTCATTTTGTTAGGTAACAAACCAACAAAAAGTTACGTTCTTTGTGTAAACGCTTAGGTCATAAAACGCTGGGATTACCTACAGGATAGGTCAGCTAATATAACGCTTTTGAGAAAAGCTTAAACCCCGCTAAGCCTGTTATATGCATATGATATGCGGGAAATAGGATTAGATAGAAGCTTGTGACGGCTTCGTTTGCAGTTTCGGCGTTAATAAAGATATTTAAGTGTTCGTTGGTGGGTTGAAGTTGGCGATTGATTTTAAAATATTTTCATCTTTCTTGCGTGATGGAATTTTGCTTAGGGTTTAATCGGGTTATTTATAAGACAATTTGACGCCTTGGGATTTGGTTGTTTAATATTTATGGATCTGGTTATTTTATTTCCTAGCAATTTAAGTAATCGTAAATATGTCAGATTTTTTTTTAATTCCTTGATTGTGTGTGCTGTTAAATAATCGTTGAATAATATTTCTAGGTGTATACATTCAGTAAAAAGCTTGCAAAATAAAAGCAAATTAAAAAAAAACTAAATAAGTATAACGGAAAGATGCTGATATACTGTCGAATCTAATAAAAACATATAGTTTAATCCAATTTAATTTATAAATCAAATCATTTAGTAAATTTCAAAAATGAACAAAAAAATTTATTTTCTTTGTTTAAAACATCAGAATTTAAAGGAAAACGGATTTAATTCGGACATCAAAGCCAAAATAAATTATTTATTTTGTTCAATTTTTAAATACTTACGTATCTATTGGCAAATATTTACAAAATAAGGTTTAATATTTGTTTTATTCACAAATTTACATAATTGAAGTTGAAAAAAAGGTGACGATTCCAGTTATAATTAAATTTGATATGAACAAAGACTATAATGACATTGATGATAAAATAAATAAATTGTAGAAGTTTTTTTTTCAAAGCAATAACAAAAAAAATGTGTGTGTGTTTTTATGTTTGCTAATTACGGACCTAATGCTGACTTGGAAGTTGTTCCTCTTTTATTTTAACCTCTAATATACTGACTTTTAAGATATAATAAAAAATATTTGTAGGCATTATTTTTATAAATAAGAATTAAAATAATTATAGCACTTTCACTTTATTTGTATCTTTTTTTTTATTTTTGTCATAAAATAATCATAATGTTTAAAAAAACACTACCAAATTATTTATTAAAATAGATAATATTTCATGAAAAATACACTACACACTACATGACCTACCTAAAATTTAATTAACAATTTACACCGTGAAATTTAATTAACAATTCACACCGTAAAATTTAATTAACAATTCACTACCGTTAAGTGTGCAACAATTCGCAATTTCAACATTTTCATTTTCTGCTTTTTTTCCACTTAAGTTTGAATAATTAAATAGTTCATTATTACCTTTTTAAATGGAAGAAGTAAATGTTTTAATATTGAAATTTTAAATATCTATTAAAATGCTTTTAATTAAAATAGTTTGAAATAAAACAAACGTAAAAAACTCTTTTTCTTATTTTTGAAAATCTATAACTTTTGTTAAAAATTAAGGATGGTCCGAGGAAATTATAATCCCAAATCGCTTTAAAATAAATTCAGATTTATTCAATTAATATGATCACATTCTTTTAAAAGCAAATATTAAAAATGGCTCAGCTTAGCACATTCCATTAAAAGATTCCTACGATTCCCTTGCATGAGCTGTATATATGATTGGCATGCGTCAAAGATCTCTATTAAAATCTAAAGGTATTTATTCTTAAGGATAAAAGTTTAATCAGCTTTTCATCATTCCGTTTTGAGTGTGTTTTGTGTTGTGCCTACCGCTTTTGCTTGTACATAATCCAGCTTCCCATTGTGGAATAAAACACACACGCACATATATATATCAACCTTAAATTGTATTACAGCATTTCTACCTCGGCAATTAAATTACACTGTTAGCAGTCTGTAGTAACCTGTTAGCGGAACAAAATAAAACAAAGACATAATGAACCAAGAGTTGAAGAGAATAAAAAACGGTCAAGCATTCTAAATACAGGTGGTTGCCTTATTAGGAATCGGTCACAAATTTTGCAGCATTCCTTAATCAGGCACTAAACTACAATGTCAACAATCGAACATCATTCCTCAACAAAATGTACCAAAATAAACAAACATATAACAAAATCTCTTCTAGAAACTCAGGAGATTAGAAAACGCTCTAACATTCCGAAGGCTTTATTACGAATCAACATAAATGGTTTTATTACGAATCAATCACAAACAATGCTGCAGCATTCCTTCATCAGCAACTAAAGGACATTGTTAACAACCTGGCAAAACAAAATGAAAAAAGGCATAATGAACCAAGAGTTGAAGAAAATAAAAAAAACGGTCAAGCATTCTAAATACAGGTGGTTGCCTCATTATGAATCTGCCACAAATTCTTCAAAATGAATCTGCCAGCATTCCTTAATCAGACATTAAGCTACAATATTAACACACGAGTATCATCCCTCAACAAAATGAATCAAAATAAATAAACATATCACAAAAACTCTTCTAGGAGCTGAAGAGATTAGAAAACGCTCAAACATTCTAAATTCTTTATTACGAGTGGACATAAATGGCTTTATTACGAGTCAACCATAAACAATGTTGCAGCATTCCTTCATCAGCAACTAAATGACATTGTTAACAACCTGGCAAAACATAATTAAAAAAAGGGCATAATGAACTAAGAGTTGAAGAGAATAAAAAACGGTCAAGCATTCTAAATACAGGTGGTTGCCTTATTATGAATCTGCCACAAATTCTTCACAATGAATCTGCCAGCATTCCTTAATCGGACATTAAGCTACAATATTAACAGCCGAATATCATCCCTCAACAAAATGTACCAAAATAAATAAACATATCACAAAATCTATTCTAGGAACTCAGAAGATTAGAAAACGCTCAAACATTCCAAAGGATTATTACGAGTCAATCACAAACAATGTTGCAGCATTCCTTCATCAGCAACTAAATGACATTGTTAGCAATCTGTTGTTATTCTTCTTCTACAAAATAAATCAAACGACTAACCTTAAGTTGACACGGTATCTTCGCAACGAATTCATCAGTTCGCCAAATGGAACCCTTTTAAATAGGTTCGACAAGGGTTGAGCGGGGTGTTCCCCTCCCCCCACACATGCTTCCCCAGAAAATTGACTCTGAGGATTAATAATAGTGTTTATAATAATAGCCGTGGACAAGGAAAATAGGTGGGGCTGTCTAGCAGAAATTGTTTATATACTGCTCAGTTTTTATTTTTTTATCTTTATGATAATTATCTGGTCTCCCTTTGGTGGACGAGTGCAGGAGTTAACACCTGGTCGCAACGCTGAATTCGTCGCCTGACTAGTTGAGATAGGATCTTAATATGTGGGGGGAATAGGGGGGGGATGGAGAGAATGAAAAAGAAAAGTGGAATGCATTACAAGTGCGTAGAATTAAAACAAAAAATATTCGCAAAATAAAGCAGAGAATTTGCAATATATTTCGATTAAAACCGAAGTGTTTTATTGGATTTTCTGGATTTTAATATCATGTTTTAATAATGAGAAAAAAATTTAAATTAGTAAAATTAGAAATATTAATGATAGAAATTAAATATTTAGATTCAATAAAAATTATCTAATACATAAAATACATTAATTTTTTTAAATGTATTTTTTAAATTTATTCAAAGTAAAAAAAAAGTGATAAAAATTCTACTGAAAAGTGCAGTGCTCAATAAAATTAGTCCAATAAAATAAACGTAATATACATTTTGATAATAAAATGTATTTAAAATATAATAATTGTCATTTATTTAGACTAATTTTATTCGACAACTTTTAAAAGAATTACAAAAAAAAGTTATCAAATGATAAAAATTATCGTGAAAAATTTTAAAACAACGGTTTTAATAAGTGCCTTTACAATACATAGTTATTTGCTGTTCAAACTGATAATTCATACAAAAAAATTTTTTTAACAATTATTTATAATATAATAATTATCATTTATTTGGATTATAATTTCATTTGGCAACGTTTAAAGGAATTACAAAAAAAGGTTATCAAATGACAAAAATTATCATGAAAAATGTTAAAACATAAGGATTTTAATAAATGCCTTAACAATACCTAGTTGTATACAATTCAAATTGATAATTCATCAATAATTTTTTTAAACAATTATTAAATAATCATCAAAATTAGAAGATAACAAAAAAAGAAGAAATTATGCATTTTACTTACTTTTTTTCTCTTTTACCAGCTCCAGTATCCCTGAAACCCTTTGCGAATGGATTGTTGTCGATCTTCAGTTGTGTGATCTGTGAAACAAGAGGATAATTATTAGAAGAAAAAAAAATAAAACATGAAACTAGACATCAGAAAATTTGACAAAATCCTTACACTATAACGTGTAGCAATATTTTCATCACTTATTTTTCAATTTCAAACCAAAATATTCTTTGAAAATAATTTTTCTATGTTTTTTAGAACGAGTTAAACAAATGTGCCAAATATGATTCTAAAGCAAAAATGTCAATCAACGCAGATTGATTTTCATATTCTCTTGATTGTTTAGAAAAATTATACAGGAATAAATTTATCGTTTTTAGAAAAATTTGAAATAAATACGGTGTGATTAAAGTATATTTTTATTATCTAATTTTATTAAATTCTGTTTCTGTTTAGGAGAGAGGGATTTTTTCCCTAAACTTAACACCATACTTCCATTATACACAAATTAACAAATGTCATAATCCTCACTAAAATATTTTATCATTTTGAGCACTAGTGAGTTTCAAATCTGAGAATTTGCTTTTGCTTGCTGAGAAAAGGGAAACAGAAATATTTAAGATCATTAGTTACAGTTTGTTTCCAATAATTTAGATGCTAAGAAGAAAATTGAATATAAATATGAATTAATTGTAAGGTAAAAAGAAATAACGTACAATAATCTAAAATATATTCGACTAATATTTGTTTTCCATAAAGTTTTTCAGAAGCTATTATGAAAAAAAAAGCAATTTGACTAAACTCTCCTATTTTCTCTCTTTTTTTTTTATCATGGGAGAGCATGATGCTATTTTGGTAAGGAGGTCCGAAAAAATATTTTTTTTTTTCATTGATAGATGGCGAGTCACCTGACCCATGACATTTAAGGTTTTGTTTTACAGTTTTATTTGAAATATTTAATTAAGGTTACTATCAATTGTTTTTTGTTTGTTGTTTCTATGAAATGACGTCATCTTCTAGTTTTTTTACGATTTCTTACTTTTAAATAATAAGTCATGTGCTCAGAAGATTATCGTTAGAGTTTTTATTATTATTTTTTACAGTTTTAATTAGCGAAATTTTGTAAAACGTGACTTATATTAATCGTTAGAGTTTTTATTATTATTATTTTACAGTTTTAATTAGAGAAATTTTGTAAAACGTGACTTATATTTATTCTTTAATAATATTATAAGTGCATTTTTACTCATTGTATTTCTGAAAATACTATAAATAATAGAATATAATTTTAATATCAATCTGCATTACGTTCATTGGATTTTACAACGTATACAATAGCTTCCAGTAATAGTGAACTTTCTGGAAAATTACTATCGAAAAAATATCGAAATTACTAGGGGTTTTTTTTAATCTTAAAATCGGTCGAAATCCAAAACTTGGTTTGCCAACTAGAAAAATTGAAAATGAAAATTTGAAAAACTATCTTTAGAGAGAGAGAGAGAGAGAAGTCTCGCAAATTTTTTCAAACAGGTTTAAACTGGTTAAGGACTTAAATGATTTAAGAAAAATAATCACTTAAAAAATAATAATGTTTTCACATGATAACCTGAAATTTGCGATCGTAGATTTTTTTTAAGGCTTAGAGAAGATAAAAATTTAAAGGAGCTTTACTTGTATGTTCCCAATGCCATTACCTGGATTTATAACTTTTTATATAAGTAGAATGAAGTTCATCAGAAAGCTCAGTCAAAACGCTGGTCATAAGTTTTACAATTCAATTACACTCCGAATAGTTTGTCATTAACGAATTCAAATGATGTTTGAGGAAAAATTAATGCCCATCAACTCAAATCTAATCGACAAATTTATTAGATTGTCATCTTAATTGTCAGCCCGTTAAAAGGAGAAATCTTTTTTATGCTCTTTTCTTTCTGACTTTTTTTTCATTAAACTTCCTGTATTGATTTTTTTAAACCCCTTTAAAAAAATTTCTTTTGCATAGACTTGGAAGGAAAGAAATTAATGCTTAGAAACCAAAATTTTTTATAAATTATAGATTATTTCTCATGATACATCTGGAATGCCATCTTTATATTTTTAAATATTTTTTAAGCGTTTAACAGTCATGTAAAAATTTTTAAAAAATAACTTATTAAGGTTTTCAAAATGTTTACAAATTGCTGCTCGATAAATAACAAATTTCTAATACGGCTATTTCCTGCTTATTTCATACCATTCAATGCTGTTCCGGGCACTACATATGGAACGATTAGGAATACGAAGCCTGTTATATCTTTATTCGACACTAGCCGCCTTTGGGGACCAGTAGGTTCGCCAGTATTAATGCTCGCTAAAATTTTCATATAATATTTTATGTAATTGTGTCTTATAACAGGTTTTTCATCAAAATATATTTAAACTAAACAAATTTTGATAATCAAATAATTCATTTATAGTATTATTTAGTATTAATTTCTTCAGATGTTCAGTTCATTGCGCTCCTCATCTTTCTCTTTCTATTTGAGCAATGATTGTCCCGAAATTGATATTTTACTTAAATGGTGGAGGGAAAGGTCTAAAATTCAAAGTTTTTATAGAATAATGAGATTCAAATTTTCATAAATGTAAACACACTAAACAAATAAAGACACAATTGATTTTCAAGAGATGAAAATGTTTAAAAACAGCTTGGAAAATGCACAAAGGAAATAATGGTGACACACACACACCCTTCTTTTCTTTATTTTTCTATTCTTTTTTTCTTCACTACTTTTCTTTCTACAAACCCTTTTTGCCCTCTGTTATTCTTTTTTTTCTTTATTTATTACGACTTTATTTTGAGCAGACATAGATTAAATATCCATACAGACTAATAATAAAAGCAACTATTTTCTTTCTTTTTTAAACATCCCGTTATCTATCAATGAAAACCAACTGACTTCGCGCATTTCTTTCTAAACAAATGATAATTTATTACTTCCTGCTATATTACTCTGTTGGTGTGGGGGAAAGAAATGAAGATTCTTGGCGGGAAAGTAAGAAAAGTGTCGTTTTAATTATTTTCCTTGCAGTTTTTTCATTTTTTCTCTCCATAAGAACCATCCCCGTGTCTTAACGAAAATATTTTTTAAAAAATTAGCCGAATCGGTCAAGCCGTTCTCCAGTTTTGCGCTTAGCAACGCATTTCGAGTTGCATTTTTATTAATATAGATGTATGATAGAAATCATTTCAGGGCTTCAAACTATTTTGGGCAAGGCAATGTACAAAAAACTTGCTGAAATTGTCTAACTAGATTGCGGTAATTCTTTTTGATGTCAGGCTTGGTGAATAGCAGTTTTAAAAATCTATTCATTCAAAGATTTATTGTCATTTGGTGTAATGTATTCAAACACTACACATAGACGGTTTTGCATTGCATTATACCAAACCATGGTAAAATACACCAAATGTTATTCCAAAATATTCTAACGAAGATTTTGGAATATCATGGATTTGGAAGAAAAAGTTTTCGAAAAAGGAAGAGAGAATAGTGTTCGAAAATTCATTTACCAGTTTGTGTTTGCCATCATTCATTGATGAAAACAGGCATTCTCTAAACTCACACTGTCACAGTAATATTATACACAAAAACCCTATGTATCCTTAATAATGCTTTAAAATTGTTAAACATAAATGAGTACACTTCATTCTAAAATAACATTACACCTACTATTCCAAAACATTCCATCGAA